>JARKHS020035130.1:0-11200 GCA_030143305.2 Amblyomma americanum | reverse complement strand
GTGTAGCAATGTGGAACAGGGCCATGGTCACGCTTTGCGGATCGTTTTTCTTCTTGTCTTCCCCACTCACTTTTTCTTTTTATCGATGGCGCTTGTTTCGTGCTGCTTTCACGTGCTTTGGTACGTAAGCAAGCCCTGTGTTCTCAAGCCTCCTTTATGGCTCACCGTCGGGAAGGTCGAGGGAAATCAAGTCCGGTATTAACGTCCTACAAAGGCACCGAAAAATGACCGAAACGTGTCACGAGATTATAGCAAAAAAAAGAGAGAAAATCGCGCCTCTTATTGTAATAATTGAACACGACAATATCGAACAAAGAAAGGCTTATAATTTTAATTTGGCATATGAAATCGCATAAAAAGCCGTTATCTGTGCATCCCACAGCGTCACCATATCTGTGTAAAACATCGCTAATTTGCTTAAAATGCAATTTTTTTCTTTCAAGATTATTCGTCCTGTTTAATTATTGTTCACGATATGTGCAGTCCGCCCTTTGATAAAAGCAGCGCTCCTTTCACCTCGATGACCATGTGCTTTTAGCTTTTCTCACTGGATTGCGCCACAGTGTTTTGCATTTCTTGGATAGTTCGAAAACCGCGGTCCACTAAAGCTTTCCTTACTTAGGCGTCCAGCTCTGCGCCGTGACAGCTTTGGCAGTGCCAGTTTAAATGGACGCTATTCTATACCATAAATGTCTAATTACTATCTGGCGGGTGAGATTCATATTTTTTTTATTCGTATAGCACATTTGCCAAACTGCAATCGACATCGCGCTCGCTCATCATGTTTCCAGTATCGGGATACATAAAAACGCGGGAATGCCTGAACGAAAAATTATCGCTAAAAATCTTCTAGAGCATTTCTAACAACACCGCTGCGGTATCTATCACGTTAGACAGAGAGCTCCTTGTTGCGCCGAAGAAGATTGCTTACCTTTCTATGCTGTGTCCGTTTAATAAACAAAATCAGAAGTTGGATCATTTATTATTAAGAAAACAATAATATGTCGGTGCTTATGTGGCTGATTGTTAAAGGGTCATGAAACGGACACATCAGGGCAATACAGGACCACGTTATTATTTGTGCAGCTAGGGCGCACGGCCAAGAAGAAGAAAGAATGGAGAGATGCCAGTTGTGCTCTGTGTGACAGTATTGTAAGCGTATGTTACAAAAGGGAGACTGCGGTCCCAATTTGAGATGTCAGATACAACATACATAGCCAGAATATCACACAATGGGCGGTTGAAGCGTTCAGTGACGCAGTTTTTTTTAGGGTGGTAGGCCGTTGTAGAGCACTGAACGATGATCTGTGGTCGAAGGTATACTTCAGCAGTGGCTGAGAGGACGACATGGTCCCGGTCGCTCAAGATTCCTTAGATGAACCATGGCCATGGCTCAGAACGATATGATGCAGGATGAAAGACGCAACGACTTGCGCAGACGCGGGTGGCAAGGACGAGAAAGAGAGAGAGAGAGTGAGAAAGACAAACGGAAAGGCAGGGAGGTTAACTAGGCGGCGCCCGGTATGCCACCCTACCCGTTGGATGGGGAACAGAGGGAGAGATTCTAGAAAGAGGATAGAACAAAGGGAGATGATCAGTTTTCCACATGTCCGTTGGCCATTACTTGCAGGGTACATAGGGCACACACTGATAGTTCTCAACCTTACACTCAGTCCGTGGCAAGGATGAGGTATCCACGTAGCGGGTGAGGTGATCTACCGCGACGATGACCCATCTGCGGCCAGCCGGAGTGATGGGAAACGGGCCGTAGAGATCGATGCCGATGGGGTCGAATGGGCGAGTAGGGCAGGACACGGGTTGCGGCAGAGCAGTGGAACGGCGAGGAGGGGTTTTGAGACGCTGGCATTCTGGGCAGGAGCGAACGTATTGTGGGATGAAGCGCTACATTTACGCCAGTAGAAGCGCAGTCGAAGGCGTGCGTAAGTTTTGACCACAATGGCGTGGGCCCACTGGAGGTCGGTATGGAGATAGGCGCATATGTCGGAACGAAGATGACGAGGAATGATCGAAGATGAAGAGGAAGTATCGCTGAGCAGCTTTCGCACGTTTACACCACCCGTGTGCAATCGGAGCTGAAGGAGGCAATCTTCTCGCTTCGCGGACTGTTTTTCTTCCTTTCTGTTGTTCTCTCCTCTTTTTTCCCATGCTCTTATCTGAAGTTCTTGATGTGTAAACAAGCTCAGTGTTCTTACCTATCCTTCATTGTTCCTTGTTCCCCGCTGGAAAATACGGGGGGAACTATCTTCTCGTGTGCATTTGCTTGAATAAAATAAAAAAAGAAATGAAATTCTCACTCAAGGAGAGAATAATAATTGAAAACGTTGCCGAGTGGCCGCAGAAAACATTTCTGCAACCATGTCATGTTATCAACATTTAAGGAAATTTTCTGCACGATTGCGCAATGAGCTTGGGTCGTTAGTTTGGTAGATATTCAATTTCTTTTTTGCAAGCTGTCTACCAATACGCCCTCAGCCAAAGACCAGCTTTTGTCTTGCCTTGCTATTTGTTCTTAAAAAAAGCCTGAGTAGCCTTTCCGAAGAATGCGCTTGCATGCGTTATTTCAAGCTGATGTTATAAGGGTCTTGCAACCCTAAAAATGCTTTTAAGAGCTACGAATGAACCGATAACATACCGTACTGACTCGTATTACTTCAAATTCCTACTAATTTTATCATGTTTTCTCCGAGTTATGAGCAACATATTTTATTCCTTTTGATATACTTTTATACAAATCACGCACACAGGAATGGAAAGGAGTATTGCCCAGCCTAACATAGCGCAACGCTCTCTCTCACTCCACAAATTTACCAATTTCTCAAAGAAAAAGAAGAAAAATTTACACTCGAAATGAGAAAAACCACAGTCAATGTTATTGTAGGGCAGAAGGTAAATTTGAAGATCCGATGTCCTTTTTATTCGCTACATTACAACTAAGCAGAATTCTATAAGAGCGAAATAATACAGGTAATAAATAAACAATAGGCTAAGGTTTCTTATCATATTGGAATAATTACTTCTAAAAATAATTCTTGAGCCTTTTTAATTCAATATAATAATATACTGAAAGGTATGTACGCAGGTTCTGAATGTTGCTATAATATATTACGGTTTATTTAATATGCCGCGTACTCTCTAGTCTCGGTTCTTAGACTTATATATTCGAATACAAAAATTATGTCAGGGCTGTTTCACAATCTGCTACTTTCAGAAGAAAATTCTGTGCTTCCTGACGCTTTGCATTTGTTCGCTGACTCCGTTCCTCTCATAATTGGGCGCCGGGCGTATAGCTAAAGTAAGTGTTTAATGCAAAATAAACACAAAAAGGAAGGTAAAAGATTTTTGCTAACCCCGGCATGTGCCGTGACTACGGCGGCGGCACCTGAACTGGGGCAGCGGAAATAAAGGATAGCAGACAGTTTGAAGAGGTGAAATGAGAGGTGAGAGGGCAGTAAGAGAGAATAGGAGGGAAAGGTGGTAAACACAATTTTTACATAACAATTCAATTGTCCATGTTGTACAGGTGAAATGAAAATTGGTTTTTTGGGAAAGGAAATTACGCAGTATCTCTCTCACATAACGGCGGACACCTGAACCGCGCCTTGAGAGAACGGATAGAGCACAGACTGAGCGAAGAAAGGAAGAGGTGCCGCAGTGGAGAGCTCCGGAATAGTTTTGACCACATGGAAATCTTTAACGTGCACTGACATCGCGCAGCACAGGGGCGCATTTGCGTTTCGCCTCCATCATAACGCGGCTGCAGCGGTCGGGATGGAACTCGGGTACCCCGGATCAGTAACCGAGCGCCCTAAGCACTGTGCCACCGCGGCGGGAGCGTATAGGTGGGCAAGTGGGAAGTATAGCTTTCTTGAACGAGCCCCTTAACGACGCCATACTAGACGCTGCAAATGCAACTTAGAAGGTCCCGAAGGAGATGTGATGAGAAAAAAAATGATTGAAAAAATGAAAATTGTTTTTGTGGGGAAAGGAAATGGCGGTGTATCTGTCTCACATATCGACGGACACCTGAGCCTCTCCGTAAGGGAAGGGTTAAAGGAGGGAGTGAAAGAAGAAAGGAAGAGAGATGTACCGCAGTGGAGGGCTTCGGAATACTTTCGTCCACCTGGGGCTCTTTAACGTGCACTGACGTCGTACAGCACACGTGGCGCCTCCGTCGAAACGCAGCCGCCGCGTTTCGATGGAGGCGAAACGCTGAAAAAGCAGTTTCATGCTGACGCCGACGGTAGAGCTTCGGAATATGCAGTCATCGGTGGCAAAAAATCAACGACGAGAAGTGGACGGCAGCAGTAGCCTCTTAAATTTGAATATGAAGCTGATAAACTACAATAACAAAAAAAGTGCCCAATGGTACTGACTTTCACTGTGGGCTGGGATACGTCTTTAGCCGCCAAAGTATTAATGAATCTGCTTGTGGAAATATCCGTACATTCTGCGCAATATTGCATGTGCCGACATCGGTTGCCGGTTTTAAAGACGGGAAGGTGATTGGTCATGAGTAGGCGTGCAAACTCGCGCACATTTCAGATTTGAGGAAGTGAGGCAGTAGATGTAACAATGTTTGCCATTAAAGGATGTAGTAATTACATCTCTTTACGAGCCTGTATTCTAAAGTAGTCGGTTCTAGTGCGGAGCGTCCGTGATGGTGTTGCACTGGGTCGGCTGGAGCGATGATGTATATCGAGGTAAGGTTCCACAACGAAGAATACTTGCATTCCAATAAAAGTTAACATTTAAAGCCCGCACCAGAATGGTAATTACAGATTGTAGAAGGGTAGTTTGTTGGGCCAGTTGGTGCATGGTACCAGGTAGAGAAACCAGCAGAAAGGACGAGTGCACAGGAGAAGGAATTCACAAGGACGTAAAAGCAAGCATTTAGAATGAAAGATACTGCACAAAAGCCAGACTGCAAAGCATGTAATATTACAAGGAGAAAGCAATAAGAAAGGAATGCTTAAAAGCGATGCACTGAGAATGCATACACCTTCAAATAGAGGCGCGTACGGGGGACTGCAATTGGAAATAATTCTACAGATATATATTAGCACCTGTTTTTTTATAGTATAACAATAGACGACACGCATAGAGGACACATAGACGACAAGCTTTCTTAAAGGAACACAAGAAGTTTTGTGCTTTTTTTATTTCGAGAATAAAACTAGCAGTTTGCCCTGAAACTACTCAACGCCTTGATCGACATCTTCTTTTGAAGTTTCTTCGATCCATTTCTAGAAATAAGAATTGTCTTCACGCCACATGTTCGAGTCAATGTTCTTGTGCCTGCGTTTTTGTTGTTCGAACTGCCAAACAGCTCCGCTTGAATTCTTTATACTTCGTTCAAAGTGGGCTGTTTGCTCAATTGCTATTTCCCTTGGACTGCTTGCCGAGTTGAAGAAACATGATATTGAACACCTCCAGTAATGGATCGAAAAAGGTCGTGTTTGTCTCGCTAATGAATTTGTAAATGAAAACGAAAATGCGTTAAGGTCCAAGCAGAATCCGTTCTTATCATTCATAGGAGGGAGCCTTTTTCACAAGCCGCAGGCCCTTACGTGTGACACGCATATTTCCCTGAGATGGTCCTCAGTACTTATTTACCTTTCCTGTTACGCTGTATCAGTTTACGATCTGTATTTTGATATGTATTTTTCGAAGCAAATGTGCAGAAAAGGGTTCTATGTTTTGCTTCTGGATATGAACGTCATTTGTAGTCCTTCTGGGCATGTCGTGAGCCATAGCCGCACGAATGGCGCCCGTGTTCAGCGTTTATGGCAAGGTTGTCTCTTTCCTCTACCTCGCAGTCGTTAGAAGAGAGGCACAGATTAGTCCATTGATGCTGGACGTTATGAAGACTATGAGCTCACCATCATACCGTGTGGCTATGCTGTGCAGTCGTGAAGACACTCAGCGCATCGGCGAGCTTAGTTCAGTCATCCCCGTTCCTTTCACGCTGTGGACATGCATCGAAGACGGCAAGTGCTACGAACAGTTTTCTGAATACGTAACTCAGCCCGTTCAGTTTCCGAGACCAGGCTTAGTTTTCATACCTTGGCACAGGGGACTTCCGAGTCGTATATACCATGAGATTGCAAAATTTAAAAAGTACCACTCGAATGTTCACTGGGTTTTTTCAGTTGAGAAGCACATGGACGTGCTTCAGAAGCTTTCAAATAACTCATGTCAGGTGATTACGGTAACTGATGGCGAAATCAACGCGCCTTCCAAAGGGCACAAGACATGCGAAATGCGGAAAGTATTTTTGAGTCCAAAAGCTGCTTTTTCCGAACCCCGAATGGATGCTGGTAGATATCCTAAGCACAGAACATTTGAGTACGCAGTGTTTGACAAGTCTCTCCAGATATGCAGAAAGTTTGCAGGTCATAACGTGCTTTCTGCTAAAGAGGCCTACGAAGCTTTAAACAACACGCTGGTTGAGCGATGCAACAATAAGTCGGACAGTGATTCACTTGTCATGGACAGGCGTGTCGATTTTGTCCTTGGCGGACGTAGCCCCATCTGTCCATCGCACTGTTTCCAATACGCCTATGCAACGCTTCCGCCAACCTCCCTCAGCATGGTTGTAAGTCGGAGCGGCCCCTCACGCCCTTCGTTTGTGAACAATTGGCGCTCATTCTTCGAGCTCTCAGCCTTGCTGGCGCCGTTTTGTTGTTGTGTTCTTTCTACTAACGCGTCTCCAACAGCGATTTCATCCGGATGAGTCTTCAAATATATCAGCTGCAGTCATTTTTTTAGTGACCACATACCTGGGACGCAGTCCTCCTCCATGCTTGAGTTCTGGCTCTACATCCATCAGACTCTTGAAGATTGTGTGGATTATCGGCGTTTCGTTTCTTCTTAATTTCACCCAAACTGCGATCACTGTTTCCCGCAGTATTCCTGAGTACTCGGGCAGGATTAGAAACATGAACCATCTGGCAGCGTTGCTCGATGCGGGAAAGATAAGGCCATGCCTCAATATCTTCATTGCGTATCGTATTCAGAGAGCGCCCTGGAACGTAACCTATTTAGAAGCGCTTAGCAGATCACTAAACGCTGTGGTCTAAACTGCACGACTAACCATGTGTGGTACGAGTGCATTACGAAAATTCAATCTGGAACGCATGCGGGCGTTATCTTGCGCAAGAAGCAGCTGATAGCCAGCGCACAGTGCAGACAACTTGCGGTTGGAGATGAGACATTCATGACTGGTGTAGCGTGGTCAGCAGCACATGATCAGCTTCTCACAAGGTAAGACTCAGTTCAGCTGAAAGTTCTTGAGATAATTTTAGTGTAGTATTAGAAAGAACGTTTTTTCAACGATACTTGTTCCCAAAGTAGTCCAACACGAAAAACTAAATTTTCGCTCGAATTATGCGCTGTTTTGATCACTCAAATGGAAGGAGTGCATGAGAAAAGCTCCTGTTTTCTTCATCTTTTCCAAACCATATTTCTAAGTGTGTAAACTAAAGGATGTCTAGAATATAACCTTTCGTGTGTTATAGCTACCAGCACTGGTGGTGCCATGAGAAAGTTGAGAATTTCAGAGCTATATAGTCAGTGCTTAATTTTTGGGTAACTTGAATAAGTGAATATTGGCATTCGCAAAATACAAGTCATTAGAAGAAAACATGTCGCTTCACAGGCCAAGAGCGGCAGGGGGATATTAGAGAGATGTTACAAGCGCACGTTTTGTTTTACAACCGCAATAAAGTTTATTACGCTGCGAAATCTAAACAGTGAAAGAGCACAACTGCAACAGCTTCTATTTGAGCCCCTTTTAAATGTCGCGCAGTTGCGCCTAAGTGTAAGCAGCCAAGAAGTGTCCGCCACTGTCATGTACACTTTCGGCCACATTTTTCAATCCGAAAAACATTTTGTGTATATGTCTGTTGACGAGCGGTCTCGGCCTTCTGAAGTAGGCAGTGACATAAATGTACGGTTAAGCTCAATCAACCAGCGGCCGGATTTATTTAAGTACAACATTAACAGAACTGCATGTGAATCTTGGTTAAACGTTTCGGTACTGCTCCGCTAAACTATGTCCACGATCGTTTCATAATTCTCTGCAGTAGATCTGAATTAAAATAAAATGTAGAAAATAGCGCATTCGCATAACCTTCCTCGTGTGAGTGCTAGACTAAGCCATAAATTGTTCTGGGTCTTAAAGCGATGTACAAGTCTGCTTTCACTGGCGAGACCTTTACTTAGAGCAGAACGTCAAGCTTTATCCAGTAAGTGCACACAAATGCTCAAACGGTAGAACCGAGCAGGTTGCTTAAGCAGCTAAATACTTTTCACTGCAACACTCCCTTTTGTGAGTAGCTTTGCCGGCGACCGCTGCTTAAAATAGTGAAGGCCATTCTCAGATGTAGAGAAGTGTAAATGGAGCGCATAAACCATAATGCTCGACCTGACTGAAACATCGGGCATGACCATGAATATAACTTTTTGGTTTCGCGCTTATCTCACTTTTAAACCACGCGAAATATGAAGAATCTATAAGCTCTAAAATAAATAGGATGCGTACAGTCAGAAAAAATTTCTCCTTTTTATGTAGTGATGTTCAGAATACGAAAATGGTGCGGAATCCTGAAGAGAGCAGCAGAAAGCTATTCGAAAGTTTACGCACTACATTACATTAGAATTGAATTAGCAGCCCACAAACAGTACAGATTAAAAGAAAGAAGTAGCACCAGAGGACAGCTCCCAAGATTTTGCTGTGCTTCTGATTTCAAATTTTTTTTCTCTTATGTCGACTGCTATTGTACATCCACCACGTATCAAGTGACCCACTTGATATGATTATGATTGTTTGTGATACTTGACATCATTATGATTTCGGCACATTTCCCGCATCATAAGTATTCAGTATTCCCATATTTCTCTAGGCATTCCTAGCAAGGAACGCGTTAATAATTATGTTCCGGTACATTTTCTATGGTGTGGCACTTATCGACGGCACATTTTGCAAACGCCTGCAGGTGAGCTGTCGCTAAAGAAATTAAAGCATACTTTGCTGTCGCAATTTAGTTGATTCTCACGTAGGCACCAGCACCACCGGCTGCTTCTGGCATTGGAAGAGCATGGCATCACTGCCGCCAAAGCTGCAAGGTTAAGTGCGGTGCCAACGGAGAGGAGTCTGGTGTCGTTTGACATGCCTTTTAATGATTACATGTATGCCTATGTGGTCGGTTGTGCTATAGCTTCGTTCACACTTGTAGGAGAGTTGATTAGCCGAAATTGCGGCAAGGTGAGGTGCTAAAGTGGGCAACGAACCAGCCACTGTCCTTGAAACTCTCTCAAGCTTTATAGATATTCCCAAGCACTTGATATTTGTTGACTTCACGATGGGCACAGTGTAGCAGAAGCAACTATTCACCTTTTCTGAATAAAAAGCACCTTCATTTCACTGCAGCGATCCGTCTTGAGCGTAAAAAATTTAATGATGGGTAAGGTTAAAGATTTATTAGTTATTAATTATAATAATTGGTTTTTTGGGGAAAGGAAATGGCGCAGTATCTGTCTCATATATCGTTGGACACCTGAACCGCGCCGTATGGGAAGGGATAAAGGAGGGAGTGAAAGAAAGAAAGAAAGAACGAAAGAAAGAAAGAAAGAAAGAAAGAAAGAAAGAAAGAAAGAAAGAAAGAAAGAAAGAAAGAAAGAAAGAAAGAAAGAAAGAGGTGCCCGTAGTGGAGGGCTGCGGAATAATTTCGACCACCTGGGGATCTGTAACGTGCACTGACATCGCACAGCACACGGGCGCCTTAGCGTTTTTCCTCCATAAAAACGCAGCAGCCGCGGTCGGGTTCGAGCCCGGGAACTCCGGATCAGTAGTCGAGCGCCCTAACCGCTGAGCCACCGCGGCGGGTCATTTATTAGTTCAGTAAATTCTTATTCAGGCACGATATCTCCACAGAAGCCAAAGAGCGAACTTTAACGAATGTGTTGTGCAGCCCGGGTTGTGTACATAAAGAGCAGGCAATGGAGGCCTGGTTCGCATAATCGATATCTAACCTACGACTACCGCTATGAACATGCATCACAATTCAGCGCCGAGGTACGAAATCCGATAGACGAAATGAAATTTACCGCCTCAGCTTTACTTAACGAATTTCTGCCAGAGTCGACTAAATGTGTTTGAAACAAAACAATTGATGTTGAACATACGCTGTTAACTAGTCAGTATCGTCAGGACTTTGTTGCTGATGCGTTGATGAACAAACAATCAATGTGAATTCAAAAATGTATTACGTTAGGCCAAGCCCCAAATTGCCCGCCAGTGTCCGTCTTTTATACCTTCAGTCGCTTTGGGACGTTAAATTAACATAAGCCAAACCGTTTCTAATTGCATCCTCGAAGATTTTCGTTTTGAAAGTGTATGTGGCTTGTTCATCCCTGTTAACAAATGGCGTATTCGTTTTTCTAATTTAGTTCTCTTTCTGTACGCGAAACATGTTTGTATTTTATATGTATGGATTTGAGGAGAATATTACCATTTTTGCAATTGTTTATTGTAACGTACTGGGAACTTTGTCAAGCCGTCGAGTCTTTAGTTCCAGTCTTCCATTGCTCCGACAAAAAATTAAGTGCATTCCATCAATTGATCTATATTACTGTAGAACATTGATCCATGAAATAGTGGGTTAAGAATTATCTAATTGAAACTAACTAACAATTCAGTCCAAACATTCGTTACCTAAATTGTTTTTAATTCAGTGGACGAAGTAACAATTTGTTGAACCAGTAATTATGTCCAGAATATGAAAGCAAATAAATTATAAATGATGTACACTTGGGTTACCGAAATTATAATCATTTGAGTTGCAATTAAAACACCAATATAATGATTAAACTACTGCACATTTTAATTAGTGATCTAGTCGAATTGGTAAATTATTCTATTGGTGAACAAGTTAATTCATCATTTCATTATTATATAATTAATTGATCCTTTTGTGAGCTTACTGGACACTCTAGAAACCGGACCTATGTCTTCGGATGCGGTAGAACTGAAGTTTCAGCGAAAGGACGACTACGAAACGGCAAAGGCATAAATAAAAGAACACGCACGAACATAATCGGCAGCAGTCAGAGAAGTGCTTTCCGCATTACTGCACCTAACTAGACTTAATCGCACCCCTAGAATTTTTCTCGAGTTCAT
>JARKHS020035129.1:0-13293 GCA_030143305.2 Amblyomma americanum | reverse complement strand
ATAGGGCACACACTGATAGTTCTCAACCTTACACTCAGTCCGTGGCAAGGATGAGGTATCCACGTAGCGGGTGAGGTGATCTACCACGACGATGACCCATCTGCGGCCAGCCGGAGTGATGGGAAACGGGCCGTAGAGATCGATGCCGATGGGGTCGAATGGGCGAGCGGGGCAGGACACGGGTTGCGGCAGAGCAGTGGAACGGCGAGGAGGGGTTCTGAGACGCTGGCATTCTGGGCAGGAGCGAACGTATTGTGGGATGAAGCGGTACATTTACGCCAGTAGAAGCGCAATCGAAGGCGTGCGTAAGCTTTGACCACAATGGCGTGGGCCCACTGGAGGTCGGTATGGAGATAGGCGCATATGTCGGAACGAAGATGACGAGGAATGATCGAAGATGAAGAGGAAGTATCGCTGAGCAGCTTTCGCACGTTTACACCACCCGTGTGCAATCGGAGCTGAAGGAGGCAATCTTCTCGCTTCGCGGACTGTTTTTCTTCCTTTCTGTTGTTCTCTCCTCTTTTTTCCCATGCTCTTATCTGAAGTTCTTGAAGTGTAAACAAGCTCAGTGTTCTTACCTATCCTTCATTGTTCCTTGTTCCCCGCTGGAAAATACGGGGGGAACTATCTTCTCGTGTGCATTTGCTTGAATAAAATAAAAAAAGAAATGAAATTCTCACTCAAGGAGAGAATAATAATTGAAAACGTTGCCGAGTGGCCGCAGAAAACATTTCTGCAACCATGTCATGTTATCAACATTTAAGGAAATTTTCTGCACGATTGCGCAATGAGCTTGGGTCGTTAGTTTGGTAGATATTCAATTTCTTTTTTGCAAGCTGTCTACCAATACGCCCTCAGCCAAAGACCAGCTTTTGTCTTGCCTTGCTATTTGTTCTTAAAAAAAGCCTGAGTAGCCTTTCCGAAGAATGCGCTTGCATGCGTTATTTCAAGCTGATGTTATAAGGGTCTTGCAACCCTAAAAATGCTTTTAAGAGCTACGAATGAACCGATAACATACCGTACTGACTCGTATTACTTCAAATTCCTACTAATTTTATCATGTTTTCTCCGAGTTATGAGCAACATATTTTATTCCTTTTGATATGCTTTTATACAAATCACGCACACAGGAATGGAAAGGAGTATTGCCCAGCCTAACATAGCGCAACGCTCTCTCTCACTCCACAAATTTACCAATTTCTCAAAGAAAAAGAAGAAAAATTTACACTCGAAATGAGAAAAACCACAGTCAATGTTATTGTAGGGCAGAAGGTAAACTTGAAGATCCGATGTCCTTTTTATTCGCTACATTACAACTAAGCAGGATTCTATAAGAGCGAAATAATACAGGTAATAAATAAACAATAGGCTAAGGTTTCTTATCATATTGGAATAATTACTTCTAAAAATAATTCTTGAGCCTTTTTAATTCAATATAATAATATACTGAAAGGTATGTACGCAGGTTCTGAATGTTGCTATAATATATTACGGTTTATTTAATATGCCGCGTACTCTCTAGTCTCGGTTCTTAGACTTATATATTCGAATACAAAAATTATGTCAGGGCTGTTTCACAATCTGCTACTTTCAGAAGAAAATTCTGTGCTTCCTGACGCTTTGCATTTGTTCGCTGACTCCGTTCCTCTCATAATTGGGCGCCGGGCGTATAGCTAAAGTAAGTGTTTAATGCAAAATAAACACAAAAAGGAAGGTAAAAGATTTTTGCTAACCCCGGCATGTGCCGTGACTACGGCGGCGGCACCTGAACTGGGGCAGCGGAAATAAAGGATAGCAGACAGTTTGAAGAGGTGAAATGAGAGGTGAGAGGGCAGTAAGAGAGAATAGGAGGGAAAGGTGGTAAACACAATTTTTACATAACAATTGAATTGTCCATGTTGTACAGGTGAAATGAAAATTGGTTTTTTGGGAAAGGAAATTACGCAGTATCTCTCTCACATAACGGCGGACAACTGAACCGCGCCTTGAGAGAACGGATAGAGCACAGACTGAGCGAAGAAAGGAAGAGGTGCCGCAGTGGAGAGCTCCGGAATAGTTTTGACCACATGGAAATCTTTAACGTGCACTGACATCGCGCAGCACAGGGGCGCATTTGCGTTTCGCCTCCATCATAACGCGGCTGCAGCGGTCGGGATGGAACTCGGGTACCCCGGATCAGTAACCGAGCGCCCTAAGCACTGTGCCACCGCGGCGGGAGCGTATAGGTGGGCAAGTGGGAAGTATAGCTTTCTTGAACGAGCCCCTTAACGACGCCATACTAGACGCTGCAAATGCAACTTAGAAGGTCCCGAAGGAGATGTGATGAGAAAAAAAATGATTGAAAAAATGAAAATTGCTTTTGTGGGGAAAGGAAATGGCGGTGTATCTGTCTCACATATCGACGGACACCTGAGCCTCTCCGTAAGGGAGGGGTTAAAGGAGGGAGTGAAAGAAGAAAGGAAGAGAGATGTACCGCAGTGGAGGGCTTCGGAATACTTTCGTCCACCTGGGGCTCTTTAACGTGCACTGACGTCGTACAGCACACGTGGCGCCTCCGTCGAAACGCAGCCGCCGCGTTTCGATGGAGGCGAAACGCTGAAAAAGCAGTTTCATGCTGACGCCGACGGTAGAGCTTCGGAATATGCAGTCATCGGTGGCAAAAAATCAACGACGAGAAGTGGACGGCAGCAGTAGCCTCTTAAATTTGAATTTGAAGCTGAAAAACTACAATAACAAAAAAAGTGCCCAATGGTACTGACTTTCACTGTGGGCTGGGATACGTCTTTAGCCGCCAAAGTATTAATGAATCTGCTTGTGGAAATATCCGTACATTCTGCGCAATATTGCATGTGCCGACATCGGTTGCCGGTTTTAAAGACGGGAAGGTGATTGGTCATGAGTAGGCGTGCAAACTCGCGCACATTTCAGATTTGAGGAAGTGAGGCAGTAGATGTAACAATGTTTGCCATTAAAGGATGTAGTAATTACATCTCTTTACGAGCCTGTATTCTAAAGTAGTCGGTTCTAGTGCGGAGCGTCCGTGATGGTGTTGCACTGGGTCGGCTGGAGCGGTGATGTATATCGAGGTAAGGTTCCACAACGAAGAATACTTGCATTCCAATAAAAGTTAACATTTAAAGCCCGCACCAGAATGGTAATTACAGATTGTAGAAGGGTAGTTTGTTGGGCCAGTTGGTGCATGGTACCACGTAGAGAAACCAGCAGAAAGGACGAGTGCACAGGAGAAGGAATTCACAAGGACGTAAAAGCAAGCATTTAGAATGAAAGATACTGCACAAAAGCCAGACTGCAAAGCATGTAATATTACAAGGAGAAAGCAATAAGAAAGGAATGCTTAAAAGCGATGCACTGAGAATGCATACACCTTCAAATAGAGGCGCCTACGGGGGACTGCAATTGGAAATAATTCTACAGATATATATTAGCACCTGTTTTTTTATAGTATAACAATAGACGACACGCATAGAGGACACATAGACGACAAGCTTTCTTAAAGGAACACAAGAAGTTTTGTGCTTTTTTTTATTTCGAGAATAAAACTAGCAGTTTGCCCTGAAACTACTCAACGCCTTGATCGACATCTTCTTTTGAAGTTTCTTCGATCCATTTCTAGAAATAAGAATTGTCTTCACGCCACATGTTCGAGTCAATGTTCTTGTGCCTGCGTTTTTGTTGTTCGAACTGCCAAACAGCTCCGCTTGAATTCTTTATACTTCGTTCAAAGTGGGCTGTTTGCTCAATTGCTATTTCCCTTGGACTGCTTGCCGAGTTGAAGAAACATGATATTGAACACCTCCAGTAATGGATCGAAAAAGGTCGTGTTTGTCTCGCTAATGAATTTGTAAATGAAAACGAAAATGCGTTAAGGTCCAAGCAGAATCCGTTCTTATCATTCATAGGAGGGAGCCTTTTTCACAAGCCGCAGGCCCTTACGTGTGACACGCATATTTCCCTGAGATGGTCCTCAGTACTTATTTACCTTTCCTGTTACACTGTTTCAGATTACGATCTGGACTCGAATTATGCGCTGTTTTGATCACTCAAATGGAAGGAGTGCATGAGAAAAGCTCCTGTTTTCTTCATCTTTTCCAAACCATATTTCTAAGTGTGTAAACTAAAGGATGTCTAGAATATAACCTTTCGTGTGTTATAGCTACCAGCACTGGTGGTGCCATGAGAAAGTTGAGAATTTCAGAGCTATATAGTCAGTGCTTAATTTTTGGGTAACTTGAATAAGTGAATATTGGCATTCGCAAAATACAAGTCATTAGAAGAAAACATGTCGCTTCACAGGCCAAGAGCGGCAGGGGGATATTAGAGAGATGTTACAAGCGCACGTTTTGTTTTACAACCGCAATAAAGTTTATTACGCTGCGAAATCTAAACAGTGAAAGAGCACAACTGCAACAGCTTCTATTTGAGCCCCTTTTAAATGTCGCGCAGTTGCGCCTAAGTGTAAGCAGCCAAGAAGTGTCCGCCACTGTCATGTACACTTTCGGCCACATTTTTCAATCCGAAAAACATTTTGTGTATATGTCTGTTGACGAGCGGTCTCGGCCTTCTGAAGTAGGCAGTGACATAAATGTACGGTTAAGCTCAATCAACCAGCGGCCGGATTTATTTAAGTGCAACATTAACAGAACTGCATGTGAATCTTGGTTAAACGTTTCGGTACTGCTCCGCTAAACTATGTCCACGATCGTTTCATAATTCTCTGCAGTAGATCTGAATTAAAATAAAATGTAGAAAATAGCGCATTCGCATAACCTTCCTCGTGTGAGTGCTAGACTAAGCCATAAATTGTTCTGGGTCTTAAAGCGATGTACAAGTCTGCTTTCACTGGCGAGACCTTTACTTAGAGCAGAACGTCAAGCTTTATCCAGTAAGTGCACACAAATGCTCAAACGGTAGAACCGAGCAGGTTGCTTAAGCAGCTAAATACTTTTCACTGCAACACTCCCTTTTGTGAGTAGCTTTGCCGGCGACCGCTGCTTAAAATAGTGAAGGCCATTCTCAGATGTAGAGAAGTGTAAATGGAGCGCATAAACCATAATGCTCGACCTGACTGAAACATCGGGCATGACCATGAATATAACTTTTTGGTTTCGCGCTTATCTCACTTTTAAACCACGCGAAATATGAAGAATCTATAAGCTCTAAAATAAATAGGATGCGTACAGTCAGAAAAAATTTCTCCTTTTTATGTAGTGATGTTCAGAATACGAAAATGGTGCGGAATCCTGAAGAGAGCAGCAGAAAGCTATTCGAAAGTTTACGCACTACATTACATTAGAATCGAATTAGCAGCCCACAAACAGTACAGATTAAAAGAAAGAAGTAGCACCAGAGGACAGCTCCCAAGATTTTGCTGTGCTTCTGATTTCAAATTTTTTTTCTCTTATGTCGACTGCTATTGCACATCCACCACGTATCAAGTGACCCACTTGATATGATTATGATTGTTTGTGATACTTGACATCATTATGATTTCGGCACATTTCCCGCATCATAAGTATTCAGTATTCCCATATTTCTCTAGGCATTCCTAGCAAGGAACGCGTTAATAATTATGTTCCGGTACATTTTCTATGGTGTGGCACTTATCGACGGCACATTTTGCAAACGCCTGCAGGTGAGCTGTCGCTAAAGAAATTAAAGCATACTTTGCTGTCGCAATTTAGTTGATTCTCACGTAGGCACCAGCACCACCGGCTGCTTCTGGCATTGGAAGAGCATGGCATCACTGCCGCCAAAGCTGCAAGGTTAAGTGCGGTGCCAACGGAGAGGAGTCTGGTGTCGTTTGACATGCCTTTTAATGATTACATGTATGCCTATGTGGTCGGTTGTGCTATAGCTTCGTTCACACTTGTAGGAGAGTTGATTAGCCGAAATTGCGGCAAGGTGAGGTGCTAAAGTGGGCAACGAACCAGCCACTGTCCTTGAAACTCTCTCAAGCTTTATAGATATTCCCAAGCACTTGATATTTGTTGACTTCACGATGGGCACAGTGTAGCAGAAGCAACTATTCACCTTTTCTGAATAAAAAGCACCTTCATTTCACTGCAGCGATCCGTCTTGAGCGTAAAAAATTTAATGATGGGTAAGGTTAAAGATTTATTAGTTATTAATTATAATAATTGGTTTTTTGGGGAAAGGAAATGGCGCAGTATCTGTCTCATATATCGTTGGACACCTGAACCGCGCCGTATGGGAAGGGATAAAGGAGGGAGTGAAAGAAAGAAAGAAAGAAAGAAAGAAAGAAAGAAAGAAAGAAAGAAAGAAAGAAAGAAAGAAAGAAAGAAAGAAAGAAAGAAAGAAAGAAAGAGGTGCCCGTAGTGGAGGGCTGCGGAATAATTTCGACCACCTGGGGATCTGTAACGTGCACTGACATCGCACAGCACACGGGCGCCTTAGCGTTTTTCCTCCATAAAAACGCAGCAGCCGCGGTCGGGTTCGAGCCCGGGAACTCCGGATCAGTAGTCGAGCGCCCTAACCGCTGAGCCACCGCGGCGGGTCATTTATTAGTTCAGTAAATTCTTATTCAGGCACGATATCTCCACAGAAGCCAAAGAGCGAACTTTAACGAATGTGTTGTGCAGCCCGGGTTGTGTACATAAAGAGCAGGCAATGGAGGCCTGGTTCGCATAATCGATATCTAACCTACGACTACCGCTATGAACATGCATCACAATTCAGCGCCGAGGTACGAAATCCGATAGACGAAATGAAATTTACCGCCTCAGCTTTACTTAACGAATTTCTGCCAGAGTCGACTAAATGTGTTTGAAACAAAACAATTGATGTTGAACATACGCTGTTAACTAGTCAGTATCGTCAGGACTTTGTTGCTGATGCGTTGATGAACAAACAATCAATGTGAATTCAAAAATGTATTACGTTAGGCCAAGCCCCAAATTGCCCGCCAGTGTCCGTCTTTTATACCTTCAGTCGCTTTGGGACGTTAAATTAACATAAGCCAAACCGTTTCTAATTGCATCCTCGAAGATTTTCGTTTTGAAAGTGTATGTGGCTTGTTCATCCCTGTTAACAAATGGCGTATTCGTTTTTCTAATTTAGTTCTCTTTCTGTACGCGAAACATGTTTGTATTTTATATGTATGGATTTGAGGAGAATATTACCATTTTTGCAATTGTTTATTGTAACGTACTGGGAACTTTGTCAAGCCGTCGAGTCTTTAGTTCCAGTCTTCCATTGCTCCGACAAAAAATTAAGTGCATTCCATCAATTGATCTATATTACTGTAGAACATTGATCCATGAAATAGTGGGTTAAGAATTATCTAATTGAAACTAACTAACAATTCAGTCCAAACATTCGTTACCTAAATTGTTTTTAATTCAGTGGACGAAGTAACAATTTGTTGAACCAGTAATTATGTCCAGAATATGAAAGCAAATAAATTATAAATGATGTACACTTGGGTTACCGAAATTATAATCATTTGAGTTGCAATTAAAACACCAATATAATGATTAAACCACTGCACATTTTAATTAGTGATCTAGTCGAATTGGTAAATTATTCTATTGGTGAACAAGTTAATTCATCATTTCATTATTATATAATTAATTGATCCTTTTGTGAGCTTACTGGACACTCTAGAAACCGGACCTATGTCTTCGGATGCGGTAGAACTGAAGTTTCAGCGAAAGGACGACTACGAAACGGCAAAGGCATAAATAAAAGAACACGCACGAACATAATCGGCAGCAGTCAGAGAAGTGCTTTCCGCATTACTGCACCTAACTAGACTTAATCGCACCCCTAGAATTTTTCTCGAGTTCATATTGCCGCCATTCGGCCCAGCGGCATTACTGGGCTCGTGTGGGAGCGAAGAAGAGGACGTTCCCGTTCGAACGCGCATTGCTGGGTTTCTGGCCTTCGGATTAAAAAAGCCCCTTTTCGTGCCGCCCTACGTTTGTCGGCGACATTTTGGTGGAGGTGCTGGGTACCGTTCCATGAACGCTCACCCCGGGGGCAACTCTGACGCTGATCAGCGACGCTTGGACACAACACCCGTCCACAAAGCGAGCCGCCGCCTGCGAGGCCTGCAACCTGAGTGTCAGCCACTGACGAGGCCGGTGCGTACCATGACGTCTACTATAGGCAGTCAGACAGGCCAGCCTTCCGGCACTTTCCCGCCCGTTGTAGTTCTCACCCCTCGCTCACCACCATCCCTCCACGGCGATCGGTTGAAGGACGTCGAGGACTGGTTGTCCAGCTTTGACCGTGTGGCCACTTTTAATCAGTGGGACGACGACCGAAAACTACGAAACGTCTATTTCTCGTTCCAAGACTCTGCGAAGACATGGTTCGAGAACCATGAGGCATCTTTTACGAACTGGGAAGCGTTCCGCCGTCAGTTGCTGGCTACCTTCAGCACAAACGCACGCAAGGAAAATGCCGAACTCGCCCTTCGCACCAGGTCACAGCAGGCGAACGAAAGCGCCGCTATGTTTATTGAAGACATGGCACGTCTTTTCAATCGGGCTGACCCTGCCATGCCAGAGGCTACCAAGGTGCGCCACCTCATGCGTGGTGTGAAGGAGCAGCTCTTCGCTGGCCTCATACGCGACCCACCAAGAACCGTCGCTGACTTCGCTAAAGAAGCCACAGGCATGGAACGTTCCTTACAGGAACGCAGTGCGCAGTACGGTCGTCCGGGAAGTGTTGCGGCCAGCAACTATTGTGCGTCCTTGCCAGTCGCCGGGGACGAGGCTCTTCGGGAGCTTGTGCGGAGTGTAATTCGCGAAGAACTGCGCAACCTCCGCTTAGATGCTCCACCTGCCAGTGTTGCACCTGTAGCCGATGCCGTCCGCGAGGAAATTCGGCGAGCAGTCCAGCCACCACCGGCACCACAGCCGGAGCCGTACGCCAGCAGCTACAACGATGCCCTACGGACACCGCAGCCGGGGCCGTACATCATGAGCTACAGTGAAGCTCTGCGGAGACCTGCGCCAGTTCCACATGCGTTCCGCCCTGCTGCCGAACAAACGCAGGGGCACTTTCCCTCCGCCGAGCTGCGTGACCCGCGCCCTGTTCGAAAAGCTGACGTGTGGCGCACACCCAACAACCGGCCACTATGCTACCACTTCGGGGAGCCCGGTCATATCCTCCGCAACTGCCCCTACCGGCGGATGGGATTAAGAGGATTTCCACCGAGCGCACCTCGACCGCGCTATGGTGAGAGCCCGCGAGACATTGAGCAGTACCTGGCCTATAATGTGCTGCCCTCAACGCCTCCACGACGCCAGTCTAGGTCGCCGTCTCCAAGACGAGTTCCTCCACCCAGTCATGCACCATCATCTGGCCAATTCAGAGGCACGTCTCCCCGCCGGGAAAACTGAAGACGGCGTCCTCTGGGGGTAGGACCGCCGCTGCCGCAGACAGTGAACAGCCTCCATCCGACGATTTTATGCGACGACCCCACCCGCCGACCTTAAAGACGATCCCACCGCCGACCTCACCGACGACCTCAGCGACGACCCCATCGACGACGGCACCAAAAACCTCGCCGACAAATTGTCAAACAATTGTTTCCGCCGCCGAAATTCTTGTTGCCGCCGATGGCTATGACGTATGTGCACTCGTCGATACCGGAGCCGACTTTTCTGTCATGAGTAGTAACCTAGCCGCAACCCACAGAAATGTTCTAACACCTTGGCATGGGGCCGCAGATACGCACAGCTGGTTGCCATGTGGTAACGCCGGTTGGCGTCTGCACCAGCCGTATAAAGATCCGCGGTGCAACTTTCACTGGCTCCTTCGCCGTGCTACGAGAGTGCTCTAAAGAACTGATTCTCGGCATGGACTTCATTAAAGAGTATGGGGCGGTCATCAACCTGCACGAGCAATTGGTATCGTTTTCGACACAGCGAGCCGTTGATACCGACCCCGAGCCGCACAGAGCACCATTACGCATCTCTGATGACCACACAACGATACTGCCGAGAGCAAGCAAGTTTGTCACAGTCCAGTGTGATACCAGCTCCGGTACTCGGGGCATTGCCGAAGCGAATATGTCGCTGCTACTGTCTCGGCAAGTTTCCGTTGCTCGCGCCCTTGTCGACCTTGTTCACGCGCGTACCACGCTCTTAGTGACCAACTTTAGTTGTGAACCCCAACATTTGACGAAAAACACGGTGATTGCCCATTTTGAAGAACTTGGCGAGCATGCCGGCCAATGTGCCTTATCAACAACGGCCCCCGAAATAGCTGAACAGGACACTGCAACAGCCATTAGGACCGACGTGAACCCTGACCTTCTGACCAATCAGAAACGCCGCGTGGAAAGCCTTATTGATTCTTTCCGCGACTGTTTTGCATCAACATCCAAGGTTCGCCAGACGCCAATAACTAAGCACCGTATTATCATCGACAGTGACCAGAGACCGCTATGTCAGCGTCCTTATCGTGTTTCGTCGAAGGAGCGCGATGCTATCCGCCGCCAAGTTGCCGAAATGCTCCACGACGACGTCAGACAACCATCGACGAGCCCATGGGCGTCACCTGTTGTTCTCGTCGCAAAGAAGGACGGCAGCCTACGGTACTGTGTAAATTATAGACGTCTCAATAACATTACCAAAAAAGATGTCTATCCACTGCCGCGCATTGATGACTCATTAGACCGCCTCCGCCATGGTACCTACTTTTCCTCACTCGACCTTCGTAGCGGTTATTGGCAAATCGCGGTCGACGAACGTGACCGAGAAAAGACCGCCTTCGTTACTCCTGACGGACTGTACGAATTTAAGGTGCTTCCTTTCGGCTTGTGTTCAGCCCCTGCGACGTTCCAACGTCTGATGGACACCGTACTAACTGACCTGAAGTGGCAGTCCTGCCTTGTCTATCTCGACGACGTCGTGATTTTCTCCGACACGTTCGAGGAGCACCTGAAACGTTTGCGTGCCGTCTTCGAAGCAATTCGTTCTGCGGGTCTGTCTCTCAAGCCTGAAAAGTGCCACTTCGCATTTCGGGAGCTCAAGTTTCTTGGCCACATTGTGAGCGCTCAGGGCGTTAGCCCCAACCCAGAAAAGACCGCCGCCGTTGCTGCATTTCCCCAGCCAACAGATAAACGAAGCTTGCGGCGTTTCCTGGGGCTTTGCGCCTATTATCGGAGGTTCGTTCAAAACTTCTCCAAGCTCGCAGAGCCACTGACTCGCCTGACAAAAGACTCCGAACCCTTTTTCTGGGGCCAAGATCAGAAAAAAGCATTCATAGAGCTGAAGGCCCGCCTCCAATCTACGCCTATCCTTGCCCACTTCGACGAGCAGGCCGACACGGAACTGCACACGGATGCCAGCAATGTGGGCCTCGGTGCGGTGATTGTGCAGTGGCAAGACGGTGTGGAACGCGTGATCGCATACGCAAGTCGCACTTTGTCCCGTTCCGAAGTGAATTATTCCACAACGGAAAAGGAGTGTCTCGCTGTTGTGTGGGCAATCACAAAATTTCGTCCATACCTGTACGGCCGCCCGTTTCGAGTCGTCAGCGATCATCACTCCTTGTGCTGGCTTGCGAACCTCAAAGATCCATCGGGGAGACTTGCACGGTGGAGCCTTCAGTTGCAAGAGTTCGACGTCACCATCGCGTATAAGTCGGGTCGGCAACATAGCGATGCAGACTGTCTCTCCCGAGCTCCTCTTCCGTGCCCACCAGATGAGTCCGACGACGATTCTGCTTTCCTCGGCGCTGTCACCACATCCGACCTTGCCCACCACCAGAGGGCGAACTGCTGCCTCTAATCGAGTACCTCGAAGGAACCGCTCCGTCTCCGCCCAGACTCTTCTCGCGCGGACTTTCGTCGTTTTTCTTAATAGATGGAGTCCTCTACAAGAAAAACTACGGTCCGACCGACACTGCGTATCTCCTCGTTGTCCCAACCGTGCTTCGTAAGGAAGTTCTCGCTGCATGCCACGACGACCTTTCTTCTGGCCACCTCGGTTTTTCCACAACATTGGGACGCCTCCGCCACAAGTACTACTGGCCACGGCCTGCTGCGGTCGTCCAACGCTACGTTCGAACCTGCCGTGAGTGTCAACGACGGAAGGTACCACCGACAAAACCGGCCGGCCTTCTGAAGCCAATTGATCCACCGCAAATCCCATTCCAACAAGTCGGCATGGACTTACTGGGCCCATTCCCGGTGTCCTCCATGGGAAACCGGTATATTGTTGTTGCCACGGACTACCTAAGCCGCTATTGTGAAACCAAGGCTCTTCCCCGTGGCACCGCGGCTGAAATTGCACAGTTCTTTGTTCACCACATCGTGCTTCACCACGGCGCCCCCGTGGTTGTATTAACTGACCGGGGAACCGCGTTTACGTCGGCTATTACACTCGAGGTCCTCCGTCTTAGTGGCACCAGTCATAGAAAAACGACTGCTTACCATCCTCAAACGAATGGGCTTACTGAGAGGCTGAACAAGACCATCACAGATATGATGTCTATATATGTCGACGCTGACCATCGCAACTGGGACGAAATACTTCCCTACATCAGGTTTGCATACAACACCGCCCTCCAAGAAACGACGCGCTTCACCCCCTTCCGTTTGGTGTATGGCCGAGATGCCCTGACCATGCTTGACGCCATGCTGCTCCCGGATTGTACCCCCTCGTCTGTCCCAGGCGCTGACCAATTCGTTCGCGATGCAGAAGCCGCTCGCCACCTTGCTCGACAACGCATTCGCCACCAGCAGACAACTGACGCCCGGCGTAACAACCTCCGCCACAGGGAGGTGATTTACCAACCCGGCGAGCACGTCTGGGTATGAAGCCCTATACGTGTGCTCGGTCGCTCTGAAAAGCTTCTGCGGCGCTACTTCGGCCCCTACGAGGTGCTACGTCAACTCAGCGATGTGAACTATGAAGTGTACCCGCAAGGAGTTGTCCGGTCTTCTCGCCCGCCCAAGTCTGAAGTCGTCCACGTGTCCCGCATGAAACCGTATTACGCCCGTTAGCCCCTCCCGGAGTTCACATTCAGTGCTGCCACCACACGCCATCGCACTTTCGGTGTCTCCACACTCTTTATCCCCCTTGCCGGAGGCATCGAGGCGATGCCTCTTGGAAGGAGGGGAGCAATGCCACACTGCTCACATTCTGCGAGCGCCGCCATGCGGCCGAGCGGCATTACTGGGCTCGTGTGGGAGCGAAGAAGAGGACGTTCCCGTTCGAACGCGCGCTGCTGGGTTTCTGGCCTTCGGATTAAAAAAGCCCCTTTTTGTGCCGCCCTACGTTTGTCGGCGACAAT
>JARKHS020035128.1:0-17788 GCA_030143305.2 Amblyomma americanum | reverse complement strand
GTGGTGTTGCATTTGGGTTGCAAGCCCCAAGGGTAGCGTTGGCCTGGCGGCCTGGGGCAAAGCTGGAAACATCCGAAGGTCCCGGCAAAGGATGAGTCGACTGGCAACAGAACAACTTGTTTATTCTGGCATCGCAAAAGAGCAGCCGGTCAGGGCGACCACGTTACTCGAAGGAAGAAATCGAAGTCTCTTCTAACTTTCCCTTGTCGGGCATTTCCTCTCCAGTACCTGGTGCCTTCAACGCTACAGGCTCAATTTTATTCAGTTCGGACGTGCTCTGAATATCAGCTTGCTGCGCCTCCGACCCTTTCTCATTGCTCGACAACGTCGGCCCCGCAACTACCGCCTTTGCAGCGAGCTCCCGAACTCTCGGTCTGGTTAAGGCCTGAACGCTAGCCTCACCAAACAAAAGCCCCTTCTCGCGCAGGAGGTGATCGGACCTGTTCGAAAAAAGATACGGGTACTGGGGGGGCAGCCTAGATGACACTACGGCCTCCGTCTCAAGTGCTCCGAAAGGTCCTTCAATAAGCACTTTTGCTACGGGCAGACACACGCTATGAGCTTCCAAGGCTTGCTTGATCCATGCGCACTCGCCCGTGAACATATCGGGTTCTACGTAAGAGGGGTGAACTACATCCATTGTAGCTGCGGAATCACGAAGCACTCGGCACTCTTTCCCGTTCACGAGGAAGTCTCGCATGTAAGGCTCGAGAAGCTTCATGTTCTCGTCAGTGCTACATAATGACAAACACACGACTTCTCTTTTTGTTTCTGGACACTGCGCCGAAAAGTGACCCGGCTTCTGGCACGTATAACACACGCGCGCTTGCCTCGCCTCGAACCGCTTTCTGCGTTCGGCTTCGGCTGCCGCCGTCTCCTTACGTTCGGTCGGACTGCTTTCACTCGCATCCGCACTACGCGTGTCCCCCCTTGCTCTCATGGGTGTGAACTTCGGCCTCTCAGACTTGGAGCCAAATTCACCCTTTTGACCGTCCTTAGCTCCGCGAGCCCGACGCGTCACAAACTCCTCGGCTAGCTCGGCGGCTTTAGCCACTGTACTAACGTCTGGCCTATCCAAGACCCAGTACCGCACGTTCTCAGGTAACCAACTATAAAACTGTTCCAGCCCGAAACACTGCAGAATTTTCTCGTGGTCACCAAACGCTTTCTCTTCTTTGAGCCACTCCTGCATGTTTGACATAAGCCTGTAGGCAAACTCTGTATATGACTCATTTCTGCCTTTTTCATTTTCCCGAAACTTCCGACGGAACGCCTCCGCTGACAGCCTGTACTTTTTTAGCAGACTCGATTTCACTTGGTCGAAATCCTCTGCCTCCTCTCTCTTCAAGCGAGCGACTACGTCGGCCGCCTCGCCGGGTAACAAAGTGAGCAAGCGCTGTGGCCACGTTTCCCGAGAGAACCCCTGCTCTCGCACGTTCGCTCAAAGTTAACCAGGAACAAACCAATGTCCTCTCCAAGCTTAAACGGCCGCATCAGGTCAGTCATTTTGAACGATACCCGTTCTCCTGCACCGTGTGCCTGACTTCCATTACGAGCGCGTTCCATCTCTACCTCGAGACGCTTCATTTCCAAAGCGCGCTCTTCTTTCTCTTTTTGCTCTTTACGTTCGCGCTCCTCTTTCTCCTTTTGTTCTTTACGTTCGCGCTCCTCTTTCTCTTTTTGTTCTTTACGTTCGCGCTCGTCTTTTTCTTTTTGTTCCCTCTCCTCAATGGTCTCAAGGCATTCCGACAGCTCGTCATCCTCAGCCTCCAACTCAAGAATCGCCCTTAGCAGTTCTGGTTTTCTGAGTTTGTCTGAGACATCAAGACCCAACTCTCTTGCAAGCTCCAGCAATTTCGGTTTGGGCAACGACTTCAAATCCATGGCTGCTCCGAATGCTGCTTTCTCTACTGCCTACTATTGTCTTGCCGCAAACTAACCCGGCAGCAACGACAACACAATTACCAGCTCTGTTTCTGACACTAACAAAAGCCTGGCAAAACTCAGAAGAAGAAAGTCCCGCACTCACCAAACCTCGCAGCCAAGAATTCAGCGCAGTCGTTCCGCTGCAGGCAACCAGTCATCACACAGGGCTCGTTGCACTGCTTCCGGATGGTCGTTGTGCTGCTCAGCATACAGTTGAACGCATATCTTCGCTGCTGGCCTCCGTTGTCGGGATCCCACCGCTGGCAAACAGTTGTTGCATTTGGGTTGCAAGCCCCAAGGGTAGCGTTGGCCTGGCGGCCTGGGGCAAAGCTGGAAACATCCGAAGGTCCCGGCAAAGGATGAGTCGACTGGCAACAGAACAACTTGTTTATTCTGGCATCTCAAAAGAGCAGCCGGTCAGGGCGACCACGTTACTCGAAGGAAGAAATCGGAGTCCCTCTCGGCGTCCGGGGCAGCGGCGTTTTATACGCTCGGAGTCGAGGGCAAGAGGGAACGGCTTGGGAAGAGTCATCCGATACGGCGACGCTTGAACATGTCCAGACGTGACGGGCGCGTCCGCCAGGCCGGCGCCGGTCAGACCTCCTCGCCTCCCAGTTGGGGAGCTCCTCTCCCCGGCTGCCGCGCTTTGACAAGCGTGGGCAAAACATGCACACACACACACACCAGTTGTTGCATTTGGGTTGCAAGCCCCAAGGGTAGCGTTGGCCTGGCGGCCTGGGGCAAAGCTGGAAACATCCGAAGGTCCCGGCAAAGGATGAGTCGACTGGCAACAGAACAACTTGTTTATTCTGGCATCTCAAAAGAGCAGCCGGTCAGGGCGACCACGTTACTCGAAGGGCGAAATCGAAGTCTCTCTCGGCGTCCGGGGCAGCGGCGTTTTATACCATCGGAGTCGAGGGCAAGAGGGAACGGCTTGTCAAGAGTCATGAAGCGTCTCGAGGTAGAGATGGAACGCGCTCGTAATGGAAGTCAGGCACACGGTGCAGGAGAACGGGTATCGTTCAAAATGACTGACCTGATGCGGCCGTTTAAGCTTGGAGAGGACATTGGTTTGTTCCTGGTTAACTTTGAGCGAACGTGCGAGAAGCAGGGGTTCTCTCGGGAAACGTGGCCACAGCGCTTGCTCACTTTGTTACCCGGCGAGGCGGCCGACGTAGTCGCTCGCTTGAAGAGAGAGGAGGCAGAGGATTTCGACCAAGTGAAATCAAGTCTGCTAAAAAAGTACAGGCTGTCAGCGGAGGCGTTCCGTCGGAAGTTTCGCGAAAATGAAAAAGGCAGAAATGAGTCATATACAGAGTTTGCCTACAGGCTTATGTCAAACATGCAGGAGTGGCTCAAAGAAGAGAAAGCGTTTGGTGACCACGAGAAAATTCTGCAGTGTTTCGGGCTGGAACAGTTTTATAGTCGGTTACCTGAGAACGTGCGGTACTGGGTCTTGGATAGGCCAGACGTTAGTACAGTGGCTAAAGCCGCCGAGCTAGCCGAGGAGTTTGTGACGCGTCGGGCTCGCGGAGCTAAGGACGGTCAAAAGGGTGAATTTGGCTCCAAGTCTGAGAGGCCGAAGTTCACACCCATGAGAGCAAGGGGGGACACGCGTAGTGCGGATGCGAGTGAAAGCAGTCCGACCGAACGTAAGGAGACGGCGGCAGCCGAAGCCGAACGCAGAAAGCGGTTCGAGGCGAGGCAAGCGCGCGTGTGTTATACGTGCCAGAAGCCGGGTCACTTTTCGGCGCAGTGTCCAGAAACAAAAAGAGAAGTCGTGTGTTTGTCATTATGTAGCACTGACGAGAACATGAAGCTTCTCGAGCCTTACATGCGAGACTTCCTCGTGAACGGGAAAGAGTGCCGAGTGCTTCGTGATTCCGCAGCTACAATGGATGTAGTTCACCCCTCTTACGTAGAACCCGATATGTTCACGGGCGAGTGCGCATGGATCAAGCAAGCTGTGGAAGCTCATAGCGTGTGTCTGCCCGTAGCAAAAGTGGTTATTGAAGGACCTTTCGGAGCAATTGAGACGGAGGCCGCAGTGTCATCTATGCTGCCCCCCCAGTACCCGTACCTATTTTCGAACCGGTCCAATCACCTCCTGCGCGAGAAGGGTCTTTTG
Organism: Amblyomma americanum; assembly: GCA_030143305.2. Taxonomy (NCBI): domain Eukaryota; kingdom Metazoa; phylum Arthropoda; class Arachnida; order Ixodida; family Ixodidae; genus Amblyomma; species Amblyomma americanum. Next base: position 13,734 of record JARKHS020035128.1, on the reverse strand, counting down.
TTTGGTGAGGCTAGCGTTCAGGCCTTAACCAGATCGAGATTTCGGGAGCTCGCTGCAAAGGCGGTAGTTGCGGGGCCGACGTTGTCGAACAATGAGAAAGGGTCGGAGGCGCAGCAAGCTGATATTCAGAGCACGTCCGGACTGAATAAAATTGAGCCTGTAGCGCTTAAGGCACCAGGTACTGGAGAGGAAACGCCCGACACGGGAAAGTTAGAAGAGCTATCTGCAGATTTGCTCATCGCGCCTACGTCCGGTGGACTTAATAGGTTGCTAAAAGTCAGCCGGTCGGCTTTGATAGCCGAGCAAAAAAAGGATGGCAGCCTAGAAAACATGCGCTGCAATGTCAAGGAAGGTATCGCCAAGAAAAATGTTCGTTTTGTGGAAAGAGGTGGTGTCTTGTACCGGAAGTATCTAGACCGCAGGGCAGTCGAGTTCGATCAGCTGATCGTGCCTCAGTGCTACCGTCAGGATCTGTTGCGCTTGTCGCATGGCGGTTCGTGGTCCGGTCACCTAGGAGTTAAGAAGACTAAGGACCGTCTCTTGCAAGAGTACTATTGGCCAGGGTGTTTTCGTGACGTAGAACACTTTGTGAGGACATGTGACACCTGTCAGCGGGTTGGCAAACCAGGGGACAAATCGAGGGCGCCGTTGAAGTTGGTACCTATCATTACGGAGCCTTTTAGACGGCTCGTTATTGATACAGTGGGACCTCTGCCGGTAACAGCCACGGGGTACAGACACATTTTGACTGTGATCTGCCCAGCGACAAAGTTCCCTGAAGCAGTGCCGCTTAAAGAACTCAGCTCAGTTGAGATAGTCAATGCACTACTGTCCATATTTGCGCGAGTTGGTTTTCCTGCGGAAATCCAGTCAGATCAGGGCACAGTGTTTACCAGCGCTTTGACGACAGCCTTTCTCGAAAGGTGTGGGGTAAAGCTGTTACACAGCTCAGTGTACCACCCACAGTCGAATTCCGTTGAGAAGCTCCACTCCGTCATGAAGCGCGTGTTGAGAGCATTGTGTTTTGAGCAACAAAGTGATTGGGAGCTGTGTCTGCCTGGGGTGATGTTTGCATTAAGGACCGCGCCGCATGCGGCTACGGGGTTTTCGCCAGCTGAGCTGGTGTACGGTCGCTCGCTGCGGTCTCCGCTTCGCATGCTTCGAGACTCGTGGGAAGGCAGGGGCGACGACCCAGTCGTGGTCGAGTACGTGCTTAGTCTCCTCGAACGCTTAAGAAGGGCACAGGAGTTGTCAGGTGAAGCAATGGCAAAGGCCCAGCAGAGGGCCAAGGTTTATTATGATCGGACAGCCAGGGCCCGTCGTTTCGAGGTGGGCGATAAGGTAATGGTATTGCGCACATCGCTAAAAAACAAACTCGACGTGCAGTGGGAGGGCCCAGCACGGATTGTTCAAAAACTGTCGGATGTTAACTACGTGGTGAGTCTGCCAGGAAAGCGGAAAGCACAGCAAGTTTACCACTGTAATCTGCTCAAACCCTATAGACAACGGGAAGCAGTGGTGTCTATGATGGTAAACGTTCCCGAAGAGCTTCCGGTCGAGCTTCCGGGACTAGGCTCAGTGACGAACAGGGAAGACACTGATCAGGTTATTAGTGACTTAATCATTAAAGCACCGCTGTCGCCTGAGCAGAAAACCGAACTACACCAACTCTTACAAGAGTTTCAAGGTCAGTTCTCTGAGAGGCCTGGTAGGACTTCTGTCCTTACTCATGATATAGAACTTACCTCGCCAGAGCCACTACGATCCAAGGCGTACCGGGTGTCACCCCGCCAGCGCGATATTATGGAGGCTGAGGTAAAGAAAATGCTACAGCTCGGTGTTATTGAGGCGGGTGAGAGTGATTATACCTCCCCTTTGATTTTAGTTGAGGTACCGGGCAAGGAACCTCGTCCTTGCGTCGACTACCGCAGGCTTAATTCCATTACTAAGGATCAAATTTATCCGATCCCTAACATCGAGGAGCGCCTTGAGAAAGTTAGTAGCGCTCAGTTTATTTCCACCCTAGATCTTGTCAGGGGTTATTGGCAGGTTCCACTTACAGAAGAGGCTAGTAGGTATGCGGCGTTCATTTCACCAATGGGAACATTCCGTCCTAAAGTTTTGAGTTTTGGTTTGAAGAACGCGCCATACTGCTTTTCAAGCCTCATGGACAAAGTGTTGCGAGGACAGGAAGAATTCGCTTTACCGTATTTAGACGACGTAGCGATATTCTCCGCATCCTGGTCTGAGCATATGGCACACTTGCGGGCAGTGCTAACCCGCCTGCGCGAAGCGGGCTTGACAGTCAAAGCTCCCAAGTGCCAATTAGCACAGGCCGAGGTTGTATACCTCGGTCACGTGATTGGACAGGGTCGTCGCCGCCCCTCTGAAATAAAGGTGGCCGCTGTGCGAGACTTCCCGCAACCGCGCGCGAAGACCGATATTCGGTCGTTCTTAGGTGTCGCCGGCTACTATGAGAGGTACATCCCCAGGTACTCCGATATCGCGGCTCCCCTGACGGATGCTCTAAGAAAAACAGAGCCCCAAACAGTCGTCTGGAGCGAGACAAAGGAAAGAGCTTTTAGCGCCCTAAAGAGCGCCCTAACAAGCCAGCCTGTGCTACGATCGCCAGACTACACAAAAGGGTTCGTTGTTCAGTGCGATGCTAGTGAGCGAGGCATGGGCGTTGTACTGTGCCAAAGGGACAATGGAGAAGTGGAACACCCCGTCCTGTATGCTAGTCGTAAGCTGACCTGTCGTGAGCAGGCCTACAGCGCCACCGAGAAAGAGTGTGCGTGTCTCGTGTGGGCCGTTCAGAAATTGTCATGCTACCTAGCCGGCTCGAGGTTTATCATTGAGACGGATCACTGCCCTCTCCAATGGCTGCAGACCATCTCTCCCAAAAATGGCCGCCTCCTGCGCTGGAGCCTCGCTTTGCAACAATATTCCTTTGAGGTGCGTTACAAAAAGGGGAGTCTCAACGGTAACGCCGATGGCTTAAGTCGAAGCCCCTAACGTAGGAATCCGCCTCAAAGTTGTTGGTTACTGATGTTTTCTTCCTGAGGCAGGATTTTTAACATATTGCTTTTGTTTAGTGTTTCAAAGTGATTATGTGCTTTCTAGTGCAATTTTCCAATTTGTGGACGCGTTCTGAGTGCTGCTTGACTACTGTAAGGAACTAGGCAGTAGTATAAAAGGGGAAAGAGCCTGGCAGAGCTTAGTGAGGGTTGTCTCGTGCTTGCTGACTGAGCGGTTGCGTTTCGGCGTAGTTCTAACGCTTGCTGGGAACGAGCACAAAAATGGCAACTCTCCCGAAGTGACTTTGCAGTGTCCTATGTGATCCTGAACCCGAGAACGAGGCCTTCTCTGTGCGCTGCGCTCAAGCAACGTCGAGGGACGATCGGTTTCGATTACGAGCATCATCGAGCGACATCCCTCTGGACAGCGGATGCAGTCCCCTGACCATCGGGATCTCCTTCTCCCGGCGGGGCGGTCTGTTACGTCTCGCCTACAACGCGCGGTATAGCCGGCGCGGATGCAACGGACGCCGCGGCTTCGTTCATCGCGGCCGCAACGCCTCCCGCCAAGCGCGTCCAGGCAGGTTTCAGTGCCACGTGTCGTCGTGCGTGCGTGTGTGTGTGTGTGCATGTTTTGCCCACGCTTGTCAAAGCGCGGCAGCCGGGGAGAGGAGCTCCCCAACTGGGAGGCGAGGAGGTCTGACCGGCGCCGGCCTGGCGGACGCGCCCGTCACGTCTGGACATGTTCAAGCGTCGCCGTATCGGATGACTCCTCCCAAGCCGTTCCCTCTTGCCCTCGACTCCGAGCGTATAAAACGCCGCTGCCCCGGACGCCGAGAGGGACTCCGATTTCTTCCTTTGAGTAACGTGGTCGCCCTGACCGGCTGCTCTTTTGAGATGCCAGAATAAACAAGTTGTTCTGTTGCCAGTCGACTCATCCTTTGCCGGGACCTTCGGATGTTTCCAGCTTTGCCCCAGGCCGCCAGGCCAACGCTACCCTTGGGGCTTGCAACCCAAATGCAACAGTGGAGAGTATAAAATCCTCAGTAAGGTGGCCTCTAGTGTCGGTTTTTTTACTGCCCCATAAACTGGACTGGGCGTTAAAATCTCCGACCATCAAAAACGGTTATGGTAGTTGCACTAAAAGGTCTTGTAAGTCTTGGAGTGTTATTTTAAGATGTGGATCTATATAAACTCAGCCCACTGTGAGTGTTTTAAATGAGTTCAGGATGGCCGCCACCGCTTCTAATTTGGTTTTAAGCTTGTGTTCTCGGGCTGCGATTCCACTGTTAACAATGATGGCTTCGCCACACGAAAGCCGGCTCGCCTGTTCTCGGTCACGGCGGAAGACCTTATAGTGTTTTAGATTGTTTTCGTGTTTAGAGCCTAAATTTGTCTCCTGTAAACACAAGGCGACAGGTGAGTATGGGGCTAATATGTCCTTTATGGCGCTTAGGTTATGCAAGAGTCCCCTACAGTTCCAGTGTATAAAAGCCATCTTGTATTATGTGGGTACTGAAAGGAACTAGGTTGGGTTTTCAGGCGCCCTTATTCGGGGCTTTTCTTTTTTTTCGGTCTATGGAGCCCCGCCGCCTTTCCGACTTCGACGCCATAGGACTACTTTGACTTGTGTCCATCGTGTCCATCGCATCCTCCGACACGCGTGACGAACGTGCGAGCCGCACGTTTGTTTTCATGTTCGGCCTCTCCGTGTGGGGAGGGACCTTGGGGCCAGTGGACCTGGAGGCCCGCGCGTCCTGTTTTGTCGGTGGTGGCGCAGCGCTAGCTGCTGCCACCTTGGGCACCGGTGGCCCCGCTACAGACTCACTGCGTGTGGCCTGAGTGGGAGCCGAAAGCGGCTGTGGTGCTGTGCCCCTTTGCTCCACATCGGAGAAAGTAGGTTTCTGTATCGAAGCTACCCTCTTCCGCGCTTCCCTAAATGTTATGTTTTCTTTGACTTCGATTGTGACTATCTCCTTTCCTTGTTTCCAAACTGGACATGCGCGTGAGTATGCAGGATGGCTGCCCTCACAATTTCCACATAAGTTTGGTTCAACTGCACAGTTTTCATAATCGTGTTCATGGGAAGAGCTTTTAGCACATGTGAGTTGGCCCCGGCAACTCTGAGAGTTGTGGCCGTAACTTTGGCATTTGAAGCAGCGTCGTGGGTTTTGTATGTACTATCTTAGTTGGAGCTTTATGTAGCTTATTTCTACGGAGTCGGGGAGGATACTAGATGCAAATGTCAGGACAATGTGCTTTGTGGGGATTTCTTTATTATCTCGTCTCATTTCTATCCTGTACACGTTGGTCACGTTTTGCTCCTTCAAACCTTCCAGAAGTTCTTCATCAGTTACATATTTGAGGTCATCATCTGAGATAACTCCCCGAACAGTATTCTATGATCGGTGTGTGCTGATTGTGACCGGTATATCTCCAAATGACTTCACTTCTGACAATTTCTCTTGTTGGTGGTTGTATAAAACTTCTAAAAGAAGGTGTCCGTTTGCTAGTTTTTGATCTTGCACCCTTCTCCTATGCCAGTTGTTAAAGTCCTGGTAACAATGAATGATGACACTTGTCCAGCAGTCTGTTCCTCGTGTTCGCTGTGAACAACGAATCGGAATCGAGGGAAGTTTCTAGCGTTTTTTTTTGAAGAATTGATATGTCTCGGTGCGCTCTTTTTTTCGAGGGAGATCGGGTTGAAAAAAATGAGAAGCCATAGAATCTGTTCTTTGTTCGGTAATGGTGGCAGCCACCCAATATGGAGCCCTACATGGGGACGAGACAGGTGCCTTTAAAAAGCCCTGTCCACGCCAGCTGTACACCATCACTATAACCAAATATGGCGTAACAAAGGTTTGTCAGCCACACAAGGTTAACCCTCGCCGCAAGGAAAAAGGAGAAAACCAAGAAGTGAGTAGGAGACAGGAGAGTTGTGAGAAAGGGGTAGGAAAGTGAAAGATGAAGTGGAGAATAAGAAAAGGCGACTGCCGATTTCCCCCGGTAGGGTCTGGCCGAATGTGCCGTCTACAGGAAGCTGGAGCCAAAGTGGTGTGTTGCCTCCGCCGAGGGGCCTTAAAGGTCCAAACGCTCGGCATCGGCTCAACCACAAGGATCCCCTTTTCCCCGGACACGGTGATGCCACGCACGGCGAAACGGGGGTGCTCGGGTCCGTGGTTATGCACTGTTCACCATCATCCCCTTGCGGGGATGTCCCGGCGGATGCTCGGAAACCCGCGGTGTCGCCACAAACCGTCGCGACGCCTGCAAGCTGCAGGCGCCCCCCTGCGGGAGCACGTTAAAGATCCCAAGGAGCTGGAAATTATTCCGGAACCCTCCACTACGGCACTTTTTACTTCCTTTCTTCTTTCACTCCCTCCTTTATGCCTTTTCATACGGCCCGGTTCAGGTGTCCGCCGATACATGAGAGAGATACTGCGCCATTTCCTTTCCCCCAAAACCAATTATTATTATTATTATTATTATTATTATTATTATTATAATTTTGAATGAATGAAGTTTTCGGTTCTGAAGCGATAATCCGTAAATCACATCTGACACCTCCCACAAGCCACTGACTGAAATTGGTGTATCAAACTGCCAAAGTGACTGTAACAGTTTACCCTAGCAGTTTGATGCCAGAAGAGCAGTTCTCACTTGGTGACTTCTTTGTGGAGGTATAATTGTTCCTGACCAGAAGGCTCTTCGTCTCTAACCACATCGTCTTTCTGAGGGCTCCAGCGCTACGACTGAAACAGTGCTCGTATGACAAAACAAAAAGATACGAGCTTGCATAACCAGCCGAACACAACATAGCGCGATGCCGCAAAAGGCATACCAATGACTTGAAATTAACGGTGAGAAAAAGGAGTAGCCGCGCGCAACGAAGTGAAGAGATGACGAGACACACACAAACCGGCTAAGGCCTGGACTTTGAGAGGCCGCTAACGACAAAAACTATAAATTTATGTATTAGCAGACAAGGTAAAGAAAATGAGGGGCTCGCCCGACAAACTTATGAAGGAAGCCAACAGTCAAAGAAAGCATGGTGCAATGGCAAATGTTTTTTATTATTATTTTTTAAATATTTGTCATTTCTTAAAGTATAATTTTTAATTATTATTTTTAATGGTGATGAACAATGGCAGAATAGTACTTCAATTGTTCTGTTGCTTAAAGGGAATTACTTATAAAGCAGAAGAAGAACAACCATGCTGCCAGTGGGGTCGGCATCCACGACCTCCGAATTTCCTGTCCGGTGCTCTACCAACTGAGCTACGGCGTCGGCTGTCCAATCTGCTGGTCCAAGGTGGGTCCAATGTCGTGACATCGCGCCCTTCGGAGGCTGGCCGAGGCTTTGGGGCGAATGGATTGTGATTCCTTGAAAAGCGCTGTTTCACGGTGCAGTTTACGGCGTCGAGGAGGTATGGCACGGTTGCAAGGGCCAGGTTATTTATTCCTTTTGCCATAGAAAATGGATGGGTGCTCAAGGGCGCTCGCGTTTAAAGTGGGCGGATTGAAAGTAAAATCGATGCACGACGCTTCAACGGGTTTCGCGCGTTTCCGGAGTTGCGGAGTCCACTGGATCGTGTTTTCTCGCCCACTTGCTTGTACCTTCAGGTGTGTACTGTGAATAGATTCAATTAGCCGAGAGCTCGAAGAGAACAGCTCCGCCTTACTGCCGAAGCTATTGAACGGAGCCGCAAACAAACGAGTTGTTGGACAGTGGAGTCACGGTATCTACAGGTTCCAAATCTCTTTTAAAGTGAAAGCTTTACTGGTCGTGAACCTGCAATTTCGCTGTGGCGGTGCTCCCAGGAGGCACATGACGTCACAACACGCGCCTCTCCGCGGAGCCGAACCGGTATGGCTGGGCCGGCGGCGGCTGGGGCACTCGGCGCGAAATAAAGACGTGCTCCAAGTTTCCCCCATTGCGGTCAGTGTGCGCCGAAGCCGCCGAACGCGTCGCCGGTCAAGCGCAGTTGGAGTATAGAGGGTCTCGCTTTGGCCGACTTGACGTCGCCGTGCAGCGCGCTGTAGGGCGGTTATAGTGCGGAGGGTGCCATCATTACAATCAGCACCCCAAATGGCTAAATAACATAGCAGCCATCTGAATATTGAGAGGACTGCACCATCAGCTGTTCGAAAGTTGTTGCGCAAACGTGGACTATACACAGTCTTATTTAGCTGAGGTCGGTGCAGGCATCTCCAAATAAAGAAATCCATTTTCTGCGTATTATGCCTGCTATGGGCGAGTGTGGAATTAGGTAGCGATATTTAGAAGCAGTTAATTACACTGCCGACGTTTGAAGAGGAATTTAAATCCTTTGGAAATTTATGCCATTACCTTGCTGAAGATAATCTACGAATTTTGAAATACGCTGAGCAATAGGTTTGAAAAAATCCATACCCCGCTGATCAACCTGTCCACAGAAGCTGCTCGCGTACATGGCTAAAGCGCAGAAAAAGCAGATCAGGTCACGAGCGCTTATAAAGCATAATTCCAAAAAATAGTTTGACGATTGTTGCAAATGTGGGAATATGAGACTGAAGTTGACATACTAAAGATAGCCTCCAGCGCCCACAGGAAGCAGAAGATTAGTTCTTCCAGCTGGCTTGTAATAGAGAGATGAATAAAACATACCAGAAATCTAATTCAAATTTGGTCTCTTAGCTCTTGCACTATGAAGCCCCAGAAAAAGAACACAAAAAAGTAAAACAAAATCGGTGTTTCATGTTTCAGTCCCGCAAATGTTCGCATCTCGCGAACCACTGGCTCTTGCGTTGGACGTTTCATAGAAGGCATCACTGCCTCCCAGTACTGCCCGGACCACAAAGTGTGATGCTGCTCCGGCTCGCTATGTTTGCCTTCGCACAAGAGCCATTTCGAGACTCTCTAGTTAATTTCCAAGTCTTTAACTGGTATTGCCATAAGAGCAAAATACTGCACATTGTGTGCGGGAGAGAACCGAGTAATATTATAGCAATATTCAGAACCTTCGTACATACCTTTCAGTATATTATTGTTTAAGATTGAAAAGGTTCAAGAATTATATTTACAAGTAATTATAACGATATGACAAAAACCTATGACAACGATATGACAAAAAGCATTTTTAGGATTGCAGAAGACCCTTATCTCCAAACCAGCTTGAACTAACGCATCACAGCGCATTCTTCTGAAAGACAACTAAGGCTGTTTTTAAGAACAATTAGCCAGCCAAGACAAAAGCTGGTCGTTGTTTGAGGAATTATTAGTGGACAACATACAATAACGAAACTGCAAATTTGACTAAACTAACTATCCAAGCTTATTGCGTAATCGTGCAGGATATTTCCTCAAATGTTGAAATTCTGACAGTTCCAGAATTGTCTTCAGCGGCCACGCGGCATTGTTTTCAAATAATATTCTCTCTTTGAGTGAGAATTTCATTTCTGTTTTTGTTTCATTCAAACAAATGCACACCAGAAGATGGTTCCCTCCGTATTTTCCAGCGGTGAGCGATGAAGGATAGATCAGAGCACTGAGCTTGTTTACAGATCAACAACTTCTTAAAATAGCATGGGGATAAAGAGTACAGAACAATAGAAAGGAAGAAAAACGATCAGTGAAGTTACAAGATTGCTTGGTTCCACTGCGATTGCACATTGGTGGTTCAAACGTGCGAACAGCTCCGCACCGATCCGGGAAATCAGACCACAGGGGAAATCACCGAGGCTGCTTAAGTGTGACGAGGGGTGGAAACTAATCCGAAGTGGGGTGTGGTGTAAGCTACTTAGTAGAAGAGACACATGGTTTGAAAATTGGCGTCAGGTCATGAATAATGAAGGGGCGGGGACTGCTCAACAGCCTAATCATTTTCTCGAAAGCTTGAATTTTTGTGACCTATTAGCTTTCTGGATCAACCAAAGGGAATGCTGAAACCTGCTTTTTTTCAATTGTACGTTGTGTACTTTTTTGTAGTAAGGTTATTTATAAGAGAAAAGAGATCTCGATATTTATTACGTCTAGTTCATATTGCTTCTTATCAGAGTGTCTGATTTGATGCATAGAGACAGGTACATTTGGAACTAGGCTGCATGACTCTTTTAGTTTTTCGTCAACTTCTGTGTGATTTGGAGGCGCTTTGGGCTGACCATGAGAAACATTAGTGACATTGCCCCATACTGTCAAGGTATTTGCCACCTTCTGATGCTGGTAGCTGTAAAATCAAATTGGGAGCAAGAACAACATTGTAGCAGCAAACACGTTCAAAGACTCACAACAACCAATACACAGGCAAGCATTGAGGCTCAAATAAAACTGTACACACGCTCTGTATCACGCAGATACTGCAGATATTCTGTATGCTGACGTTAACCTTATTTTAATTTAGGATAAATTCAGAAATATTCTCATTCGTCTGCTGGATAGAATAAATGCTGCTCTGAGGTGCTGGCCACCTATGATAGGCAGTCTTCCAACACTTCCTGTGCCATTCAAAGAATACACTCCTACCACGTGCCAAAGTTGTTTTTTTAATTGACCGTCATTCGTGTACTCTATACTTATGAACACAATTTACAGTACCTAGAACGTAAGAAACGCATAGCACTTAGGGCACTATACAAGAAAATTGTGTGTGCTCTATGTGTATTGGGGAGTGCAGGAGGGTTAATAAATTATCAACTTTTTCGCGGCTATTCAAGCTTCTTTGGCTCATATGCCCATTCGGGATGCCAAACGGCTGCAGTCACTAATTCCGAACTAGGAAACCGTGTGCCCTGCCGTGATCGCATGCTTGGTAACAAGACCAATACTACGGGATTCGTTGTTTATAGCAGAAGCAGGAATAACCACACAAAACGGCATTGTTGCAGGGTGCAAACACGCCATGCATTTCGCTGATCCCGCTAAAGATTTGCAATGAAGCGCACCGCCGTTTCCAAACATAGGGACACTAATATGACAAAATGCCAATTAGATTGTGCTCCAATTATGACGAAAACGGTCTTGCTGTGTGCGGAGCATGGGGATCATCGAAATCTTTTTCCGAGCATCAAATGGAACGCTGAAGGCAATGGACTAGTGCTTCAAAACGCTCCTAGAATATCACATGCAAAACAACTTACATTTATGGAAGTGCAGGGAATTAACAGACGTCCATTAAATGAGTCACGCCTCCAAGTGCGAAGGCAATCTGTCGTCCTCATACTGCTCCAATGCAGAAGCATCAGCGTGAACACGCTCTTGGTAGCCCCTTTGGTACAAGTGAACATATAAAGTTAGTCAACAAGATCCGCCTGCTTAGCGGACAATCATTTAAATCCAGAGGCACTTAGCCACGCCTAGAGCATAGTGCTTTTAGTCCGAATGTTGTCGGATTTCTGGGAAACTAAGACATGTGGCCTGGAAGCACTACTGCCCCTATTGTGGTTTTTTTCGAGCCACTTGCGATTCTGTGTACTGCGAGGCACAAGTTTCATGGTAAATCAGAATCTTGAAACGAACACTGCGGTATGCTAATCAAGAGACATGACGCAGCTTTGTTGTCCAGAAAAATCACCGACCTGGCGAATTACATTGCCGAATTCCTCGGGCATATGACCCTTCTTCAGGTTCGTGCTTCACAGCGCGAGAAGCCAAAGATGGACATCATCCACACGCCGGTAACGTTTCACTCCCCAAGGATGTGCGCCTTGTCCTCTCCCAAGGGCTGAAGCACGCCACGGAACTCAAGAGATGGCAAGCTGAACTTGTGAGTAGTGAGGTAAATCTCCAAGTTGGCACCCGCTGCCGAATCTGATAGGTGCATGTCTGAAGGAGTGGGCGCCTTGCTGCGCTGAAACGCCCCCGTGAACTCGATTGCAGTCGAGAGAACTGTGTCATTCTTGAAGGAACATTCACTGTGTTTAATTTCCGCGGACAAGGAAGAGAGTTTCGCTGTGCTTCCGTCGCAACTTTAGTTATCTAAAAGTCAGGAAGCTATTCCTTCCTCTTTCAGTGTTCGGTAGGTATCTTTGGCCAATGCTAAATCGAAGGCCAAGAAACTTTGCAAACGCATTATTATGGAAGCATTAAAAAAATCAGTAAAGAAAACCAAAAGACTCAGTTTTCGGCTATTTTTGAGTGCGAAAACCCAAAAGCCTGATGTTCCATTTCGTGTAATAGTTTCTGAGAACGGTACAGGGCAAAAGATTGTTGCAACATTTATTAAGACGATTTCAATCTCCATGTCCTTAGACAACCCGTATCAGATGAAAAATTCGCAGGACGTATTCTGATTTTAGAAAAAGCACAAGAACAAAGAAGTCTTAGCCTGCTCTTTTTCTAAATGTCCTTTTCTACTCAATTCCGCATGACGAACTCCTTTCATGTATCAAGGAATGTACTGACAAGCACGGCATAGTTGCATTCCGAAATGGGGCAAGCTTCTACCTTGGAGGGGTTTTAGAGCTACTAAAATTGAATTTAGAATCTGGTTTCATCACCTGGAATGACAAGATTTTACTTCAAAATTAATGCGTTTGCACTGGTTCTTGTATAGCGCCCGTGCTCAGTGACGTATACTTAGCATAAAAGGACAGAGTGCTCGAGGAACAGTTAAAAGGGTACAGGTTCTGCAATATTTACGATATGTGGACGATATTCTTGTCTAGTTAGATACCGACGTCCATGATTTTAATGCTGTTTTCCCACAAATGCAAGGTGTTTTTGTCCAGAGTTGTGTTCCACTTAACCTGACTAGTGAAGTGCCTCAAAATCTGGCCATCAGATTTCTAGACCTGAACCTCACTTTTAAGCAGAACCACACTTGCTGGTCGCACGAACCGCGTAGCAATATGCCATTGCTTCTTTACTCTTCGTGTCACTCAAATCAGGTATAACGTGTCTGTAGCTAAGTCGTGCTTCACCAGTGCTCTAAGCAAGTCTTGCTTTCATTAATTACAAAATAGTTTCAACCACCAAAGTCAACTTCTCTTGAGGGCCGGTTATCGCAAACAACCGCTTGTCTCTATATCGGAATTCATCTTTCGAAGTATGATTGAAAAAGAAAAACCGGCTATTGCCGTTAACAAGGAAAACGAAAAGACCACCGTGATGCCCTACATTCACCATTTCCCAGAGAGACTGCACATGATTGGTAAGCGGGTTCAAGTTCGAGTTGTCTTCTCGGCTCCCGAAAAGCAAGGTGAGATTTGTAAAAAAGTTATGTCACCATTTGTCGCGCAAGAATGTATCATTATTCACGAGAACGGTTTCGTAGCTTGCCAAGAAGGTGTTGTTTATGTCATCCCACTTTCATGCGGGAAACAATAGGTTAGCTAGACGGGCAGATGCCTTAACAAACGCCTCAAAGAAGATAACATCAACGTGTATAACACAATGAAAGGGCATCTAGGCAATCATTGTAGAGGTCGTGAGAGGACAAATTGCCATCCGGACTTCATGAAGACCAAGCTGATATGCAAGCACAAGAATCAGCTAAGTCCTTAAATCATAGAAGCTGAAAAATTTTCCAGGTCAGGAGACACATGCATTAGTAGCCTCTCTTGGCAAATTATTCTTAAGAATTGGACTTTTTAGCCACACGCAAGTGACATAGCGACGGCTTCTTCGGTGTCATGATTGAATGTGTGTGTTGTTGTTCTTTTTGTTGTTTGGTGGGCACCTATTTGTTTCCACGCTCCAAGCAATAAAATTTCGAATAGAAGTCAGCGCCGGTCTGTGTGT
>JARKHS020035127.1:0-131312 GCA_030143305.2 Amblyomma americanum | reverse complement strand
GCGCTAGCAGCTCTTCCGCGCTTCCCTAAATGTTATGTGTTCTTTGACTTTGATTGTGACTATCTCCTTTTCTTGTTTCCAAACTGGACATGCGCGTGAGTATGCAGGATGGCTGCCCTCACAATTTACACATAGGTGTGGTTCAACTGCACAGTTTTCAGAATCGTGCTCATGGGAAGAGCATTTAGCACATGTGGGTTGGCCCCGGCAACTCTGAGAGCTGTGGCCGTAACGTTGGCATTTGAAGCAGCGTCGTGGGTTTGGTATGTACTGTCTTAGTTGGAGCTTTATGTAGCTTATTTCTACCGAGTCGGGGAGGATACTAGATGCAAATGTCAGGACAATGTGCTTTTTGGGGATTTCTTTATTATCTCGTCTCATTTTTATCCTCTACACGTTGGTCACGTTTTGCTCCTTCAAACCTTCCAGAAGTTCTTCATCAGTTACATATTTGAGGTCATCATCTGAGAAAACTCCCCGAACAGTATTCAAAGATCGGTGTGTGCTGATTGTGTCCGGTATATGTCCAAATGACTTCACTTCTGACAATTTCTGTTGTTGGTGGTTGTATAAAACTTCTAAAAAAAGGTCTCCGTTTGATAGTTTTTTGATCTTGTACCCTTATCCTATGCCACTTGTTGAAGTCCTGGTAACAATGAATGGTGTCACTTGTCTAGCAGTCTGTTCCTCCTGTTCGCTGTGAACAACGAATAGGAATCGAGGGAAGCTTGTAGCATTTTTATAAGCATTTATATGTCTCGGTGCGCTCTTTTTTTCGAGGGAGATCGGGTTGAAAAAAATGAGAAGCCATGTAATGTGTTCTTTCTTCGGTAATGGTGGCAGCCACCCACCATGGAGGTCTACATGGGGACGGGCAGTTGCCTTTAAACAGCTCTGTCCACGCCAGCTGTACACCATCACTATAACCAAATATGGCGTAACAAAGGCTTGTCAGCCACACAAGGTTAACCCTCGCCGCCAGGAAAAAGGAGAAAACCAAGAAGTGAGTAGGAGACAGGAGAGTAGTGAGAAAGGGGTAGGAAAGTGAAAGATGAAGTGGAGAATAAGAAAAGGCGACTGCCGATTTCCTCCGGTCGGGTCAGGCCGAAGGTGCCGTCTACAGGAAGCTGGGGCCAAAGTGGTGTGTTGCCTCCGCCGAGGGGCCTTAAAGGTCCAAACGCTCGGCATCGGCTCAACCACAAGGATCCCCTTTTCCCCGGACACGGTGATGCCACGCACCGCGAAACGGGGGTGCTCGGGTCCGTGGTGATGCACTGTTCACAATCATCCCCTTGCTGGGATGTCCCTGCGGATGCTCGGGAACCCGCGGTGTCGCCACAAACTGTCGTGACGCCTGCAAGCTGCAGGCGCCCCCCTGCGGGGGCACGTTAAAGATCCCCAGGTGGTGGAAATTATTTCGGAACCCTCCACTACCGCACTTTTTTCTTCCTTTCTTCTTTCACTCCCTCCTTTATGCCTTCTCTTACGGCGCGGTTCAGGTGTCCGCCGGTACATGAGACAGATACTGCGCCATTTCCTTTTCCCCAAACCAATTATTATTATTATTATTATTATTATTATTATTATTATTATGAATGAATGAAGTTTTCGGTTCTGAAGCGATAATCCGTAAATCACATCTGACACCTCCCACAAGGCGCTGACTGAAATTGGTGTACCAAACTGCCAAAGTGACTGTAACAGTTTACCCTAGCAGTTTGATGCCAGAACAGCAGTTCTCACTTGGTGACTTCTTTGTGGAGGTATAATTGTTCCTGGTATAATTGAGACTGAAGTTGACATACTAAAGAGAGCCTCCAGCGCCCACAGGAAGCAGAAGATTAGTTCTTCCAGCTGGCTTGTAATAGTTAGATGAATAAAACATAGCAGAAATCTAATTCAAATTTGGTCTCTTAGCTCTTGCACAATGAAGACCCAGAAAAACTACACAAAAAAAAGTAAAACAAAATCGGTGTTTCATGTTTCAGTCCCACAAATGTTCGCAGCTCCCGAACCACTGGCCCTTGCGTTGGACGTTTCATAGAAGGCATCACTGGCTCCCAGTACTGCCCGGACCAAAAAGTGTGATGCTGGTCCGGCTCGCTATATTTGTCTTCGCACAAGAGCCATTTCGAGAATCTCTAGTTAATTTCCAAGTCTTTAACTGGTATTGCCATAAGAGCAAAATACTGCACATTGTGTGCGGGAGAGAACCGAGTAATATTATAGCAATATTCAGAACCTTCGTACATACCTTCCAGTATATTACTGTTTAAGATTGAAAAGGTTCAAGAATTATATTTACAAGTAATTATACCGATATGATAAAAACCTTACCGTATTGTTTACTTATTAAGTTTATTATTCCGCCCTTATAGAATTCTGCTTATATATAGGGGAATGTAGCGGATAAAAAACCACGTCAGATCTCCAACTTTACCTTCTGCCCTACAAAAACATTGACTGCATATTTTCTTCTTTCGAATGCAATTTTTTTTGAGAAATAGGTACATTTGTGCAGTGATAGAGAGTGTTGCGCTTAAGTTTGGCTGGGCAATACTCCTTTCCATTCCAGTGTACGTGCTTTGTAGAAAGGTATATAAAAGGAATTTGGTTATGTTGCTCATATCTCTGAGAAAACAGGAAAAAATTAGTACGAATATGAACTAATACGAGGCAGTACGGTATGTTGATGGTTCATTCGTAGCTGTTCAAAGCATTTTTAGGTTTGCAGAAGACCCTTAACTCAAAACCAGCTTGAACTAACGCCTCACAGCGCATTCTTCTGAAAGACAACTAAGGCTGTTTTTAAGAACAGTTAGCCAGCCAAAACCAAAGCTGGTCGTTGGGTGAGGACTTATTGGTGAACAACTTACAATAACGAAACTGCAAATTTGACTAAACTAACTATCCAAGCTTATTGCGTAATCGTGCAGGATATTTCCTCAAATGTTGATAATCTGACAGTTCCAGAATTGTCTTCTGCGGTCACGCGGCATTGTTTTCAAATATTATTCTCTCTTTGAGTGAGAATTTCATTTCTGATTTTGTTTTATTCAAACAAATGCACACCAGAAGATGGTTCCCTCCGTATTTTCCAGCGGTGAGCGATGAAGGGTCGATCAGAGCACTGAGCTTGTTTACAGATCAAGAACTTCAGAAAAGAGCATGGGAAAAAAGAGTACAGAACAATAGAACGGAAGAAAAACGATCAGTGAAGTTACAAGATTGCTGGGTTCCACTGCGATTGCACATGGGTGGTTCAAACGTGCGAACAGCTCCGCACCGATCCGGGAAATCAGACCACAGGGGAAATCACCGAGGCTGCTGAAATGTGACGAGGGTTGGAAACTAATCCGAAGTGGCGTGTGGTGTAAGCTACATAGTATAAAAGACACATGGTTTGAAAATTGACGTCAGGTCATGAATAATGAAGGGGCGGGGACTGCTGAACAACCTGTTCATTTTCTCGAAAGCTTGAATTTTTGTGACCTATTAGCTTTCCGGATCAACCAAAGGGAATGCTGAAAACTGCTTTCTTTTCAATTGTACGTTTAGTGTACTTTTTGTAGTAACGTTATTTATAAGAGAAAAGAGATCTCGATATTTATTACGTCTAGTTCATATTGCTTCTTACCAGAGTGTCTGATTTGATGCATAGAGACAGGTACATTTGGAACTAGGCTGCATGGCTCTTTTAGTTTTTCGTCAACTTCTGTGTGATTTCTAGGCGCTATGGGCTGGCCATGAGAAACATTAGTGATATTGCCCCATACTGACAAGATATTTGCCACCTTCTAATGCTGGTAGCTGTAAAATCAAATTGGGAGCAAGAACAACATTGTAGCAGCCAACACGTTTAAAGACTCACAACAACCAATGCACAGGCAAGCATTGAGGCTCAAATAAAACTATACACCCGCTCTGTATCGCGCAAAAACTGCAGATATTCTGTAAGCTGAAGTTAACCTTGTTTTAATTTAGGATAAATTCCGAAATATTCTCATTCGCCTGCTGGATAGAATAAATGCTGCTATCAGGTGCTGGCCACCTATGATAGGCAGTCGTCCAACACTTCCTGTGCCATTGAAAGAATACACTCTTACCACGTGCCAAAGTTTTTTTTTAATTGACCGTCATTCGTGAACTCTATACATATGAACACAATATACAGTACCTAGAACGTAAGAAACGCATAGCGCTTAGGACAACACAGTGTTAAAACTATAAAAGAAAATTTTGTGTGCTCTATGTGTATTGGGGAGTGCAGGAGGGTTAATAAATTATCAAATTTTTCGCGGCTATTCAAGATTCTTAGGCTCATATGCCCATTCGGGATCCCAAACGGCTGCAGTCACTAATTCTGAACTAGGAAACCGTGTGCACTGCCGTAATCGCATGCTTGGTAACAAGACCATTACTACGGGATTCGTTGTTTATAGCAGAAGCAGGAATAACCACACAAAACGGCATTGTTGCAGGGCGCAAGTACGCCATGCATTTCGCTGATCCCGCTAAACATTTTCTATGAAGCGCACCGCCGTTTCCAAACATAGGGACACTAATAGGACAACAAAGCCAATTAGATTGTGCTCCAATTTTGACGACGACGACCTTGCTGTGTGCGGAGCATGGGGATCATCGAAATCTGTTTCCGAGCATCAAATGGAACGCCGAAGGCAATGGACTAGTGCTTCAAAACGCTCCTAGAATATCACATGCAAAACAATTTACATGTATGGAAGTGCAGGGAATTAACAGACGTCCATTAAATGAGTCACACCTCCAAGTGCGAAGGCAATCTGTCGTCCTCATACTGCTCCAATGCAGAAGTATCAGCGTGAACACGCTCTTGGTAGCCCCTGTGGTACAAGTGAACATATAAAGTTAGTCAACAAAATCCGCCTGCTTAGCGGACAGTCATTGAAATCCAGAGGCACTTATCCACGCCTAGAGCATAGTGCTTTTAGTCGGAATGTTGTCGGATTTCTGGGAAGCTAAGACTTGTGGCCTGGAAGCACTACTGCCCCTATTGTGGTTTTTTTCGAGCCACTTGCGATTCTGTGTACTGCGAGGCACAAGTTTCATGGTAAATCAGAATCTTGAAACGAACACTGCGGTATGCTAATCAAGAGACATGACGCAGCTTTGTTGTCCAGAGAAATCACCGACCTAGTGAATTCCATTGCCGAATTCCTAGGGCATATGACCCTTCTTCAGATTCGTGCTTCACAGCGCGAGAAGCCAAAGATGGACAACATCATCCACTCGCCGGTAACGTTTCACTCCCCAAGGATGTGCGCCTTGTCCTCTCCCAAGGGCCGAAGCACGCCACGGAACCCAATAGATCGCAAGCTGAACTTGTGAGTAGTGAGGTAAATCTCCAGGTTGGCATCCGCTGCCGAATCTGATAGGTGCATGTCTGAAGGAGTGGACGCCTTGCTGCGCTGAAACGCCCCCGTGAACCCGATTGCAGTCAGGAGAACTGTGTCATACTTGAAGGAACATTCACTGTGTTTAATTTCGACGGACAAGGAAGAGAGTTTCTCTGTGCTTCCGTCGCAACTTTAGTTATCTAAAAGTCAGGAAGCTATTCCTTCCTCGTTGAGTGTTCGGAAGGTATCTTTGGCCAATGATAAATCGAAGACCAAGAAAGTTTGTAAACGCCTTATTATGGAAGCATTAAAAAATCAGTAAAAAAAACCAAAAGGCTCAGTTTTAAGCTATTTTTCAGTGCGAAAACCCACAGGCCTGATGTTTCATTTCGTGTAATAGTTTCTGAGAACGGTACATAGCAAAAGTCTGTTGCAGCATTTATTAAGACGATTTCAAACTCCATGTCCTTAGACGACCCGTATCAGATGAAACATTCGCAGGACGTATTCCGATTTTTGAAAAAGCACAAGAACAAAGAAGTCTTAGCCTGCTCTTTTCATGTAAATGTCCTTTTCTACTCAATTCCGCATGACGAACTCCTTTCATGTATCGAGGAATGTACTGACAAGCACGGCATAGTTGCATTCCGAAATGGGGCAGGCCTCTACCTAGGAGAGGTTTTAGAGCTACTAAAATTGAATTTAGAATCTGGTTTCATCACTTGGAATGACAAGATTTTACTTCAAAATCAATGAGTTTGCACTGGTTCTTGTATAGCGCCCGTGCTCAGTGACGTATACTTAGCATAAAAGGACAGAGTGCTCAAAGAACAGTTAAAAGAGTACAGGTTCTGCAATATTTACGATATGTTGACGATATTCTTGTCTTGTTAGGTACCGATGTCCATGATTTCAATGCCGGGTTCTCACAAATCCAACGTATTTTTGTCTAGAGTTGTTTTCCACTTAACTTGACTAGTGAAGTGCCTCAAAATCTGGCCATCAGATTTCTAGACCTGAACCTCACTTTTAAGCAGAACCACACTTGCTGGTCGCACGAACCGCGTAGCAAAAAGCCTTTGCTTCTTTACTTTTCGTGTCACTCAAGTCAGGTATAACGTGTCTGTAGCTAAGTCGCGCTTCACCAGTGCTATAAGCAAGTCTTGCTTTCATTAATTACAAAATAGTTCCAACCAGCAAACTCAACTTCTCTTGAGGGCTGGTTATCACAAACAACCGCTTGTCTCAATATCGGAATTCATCTTTCGAAGTTTGATTGAAAAAGAAAAACCGGCTATTGCCGTTTACAAGGAAAACGAAAAGACCACCGTGATGCCCTACATTCACCGTTTCCCAGAGAGACTGCACAAGATTGGTAAGCGGGTTTAAGTTAGAGTTGTCTTCTCGGCTCCCGAAAAGCAAGGTGAGATTTGTAAAAAAGTTATTTCACCATTTGTCGCGCAAGAATGTATCATTATTCACGAGAACGGTTTCGCAGCTTGCCAAGAAGGTGTTGTTTATGTCATCCCACTTTCATGCGGCAAACAATAGGTTAGCCAGACGGGCAGATGCCTTAACAAACGCCTCAAAGAAGATAACATCAACGTGTATAACACCATGAAAGGGCATCTAGCCAATCATTGTAGAGATCGTGACAGGACAAATTGCCATCCGGACTTCATGAAGACCAAGCTGATATGCAGGCACAAGAATCAGCTAAGTCCTTAAATCATAGAAGCTGAAAAATTTGCCAGGTCAGGAGACACATGCGTTAGTAGCCCCTCTTGACAAATTAATCTTAAGAATTGGACTTTTTAGCCACACGCAAGTGACATAGCGACGGCTTCTTCGGTGTCTTGATTGAATGTGCGTGTTTTTGTTCTTTTTGTTGTTTGGTGGGCACCTATTTGTTTCCACGCTCCAAGCAATAAAATTTCGGTTACAAGTCAGCGCCGGTCTGTGTGTCTTAATTCTATCCGTGTCTAAGTTCGCGTTGTTCTCCAGGAAAAAGTCAACCTTTCAGTTAGAAGGAATATATTCTCTCAGCAGTATTTGGGGATACGTTTTCTGGTTTGTTGCAATATATATATGCATTTACTTTCATCTGCACGGCTGTTGCGTGAAAAAGTTAGCATTTTTAAGCCATGGATAGACACAACTGTACTTAGTTGCAAAGTGTCCTCAGAGTAATATGGCACTCGACTGCATGCGTCTGGGATTTCAGAGCAGTGGCTTGTAGTGTTCGCATATTCTCAGGGGGCTAGGAGAGACTTTGAACGCGTCAACGGGCTCGACTTAAAGTAACGATGGTGTGCTATATCTTCGTGCTATATATATAGTCGACAAAAGTGAATTTAGAAGATGGAGTTACTTTGCTCTTCTCGGTGAACACAATCAAGGTTCACTTACACTAGAGATAAATACCCCTGAAAGCAGATTGTACAACCGTCACCGCAGCTCAGTTGGCTGAGCACCGAATGCGAAATTTGGAAGTCGCGGGTGGGGATCCCACCGGTGGATATGTGGTTTTTTCTTTTGATTTTATTATTCTCCCATTGATAAACACTACAAATATGGTAGAAATACGTCCGCTATGCTCCTAGGTTTCGGGGACAGCTGGCTTTCGTTATTTGCGTCATAACGAGCACCCCTTTCTATTTCATTGTCCGTTGAATGGATGCTTGTTGGAGAATGCGCATACATGGAATTAGTTAGCTGCATATTTCAAACGCTACCTAACAGTGCCTGGCTCTGATAGAAACAATTATTATAGTTTTTCTTTCATCACAAGTTCAACATCCTGCGACAAAGTGCCGCTTTAACCTGTGTTTTCTTCCTCCTTCCATGACATTTTTATCCTTGCTCATGAGGGGCGCATTTTCTGCATGTTCTCACATTTGCCAAGCATGCAAAGCAGTTTAAATGAATCTTGTAACCTAAACCGCATTTGAAGCTCTGTAGCGACGAAAGGCGTGCAAGAACAATCGAAGCACGGAAGCCGTGTTCGAGGATACCGACCACATCTTCAAGGTTGCGACAGCAAAATGCGAGGGACATTATTCTGTCTTAATTATGTGGCTCTGAATAGCATGCACAACTGCGCTGGCGGATATGAAGACATTCTTGAAGGCTGGACGTGGTTCTCGTATGGCGGAAAAATCAACTAGTATAAGGCAACTGCAGAGATTTTTGGTGGCTAACCATGCGGTTGCTGCTTTCTAGCTGCGAGTTAAGATGTGGCTTGAACGTGACTCCTTGGTGGTTAAAATTTGGTCGCGTAGTTCGGATATTCTCCTAGCCCGTTATGAAAACTACTCTCTTTGTCGTCCACTATAAAGTAAATGACCACATGAGAGATGAAAGCAGCCTCTCACCTAACCTATAATAATATTAATAATTGGTTTTTGGGGAAAGGAAATGGCGCACTATCTGTCTCATATATCGTTGGACACCTGAACCGCGCCGTAAGGGAAGGAATAAAGGAGGGAGTGAAAGAAGAAAGGAAGAAGAGGTGCCGTAGTGGAGGGCTCCGGAATAATTTCGACCACCTGGGGATCTTTACCGTGCACTGACATCGCACAGCACACGGGCGCCTTAGCGTTTTTCCTCCATAAAGACGCAGCCGCCGCGGTCGAGTTCGAACCCGGGAACTCCGGATCAGTAGTCGAGCGCCCTAACCACTGAGCCACCGCGGCGGATAACCCTATTCCTTCCTCAAAATAAAAGCAAGGAAGCTCAAAACAACACGTATAACGATGCTGAAAGTCCTCCTAAAGACAGGCATTCCCAGCTACCTTTCGTTAATGCCAGTCCTCATGATCCACTAATTTTTCTTGTTGAGCATTAAAATACCCCGTTTCAGCGCCAGCTCATAGCTTTCGCCTATGGAAGCTTTGCTTTACAGTTTGTGGTTCGTTAACTGAGAAAAAAATGCAGGATGTCATGTGCAGCAATATGAGAAGGAAAGTGAGATATGAATGCATATTCTTTTTATTCGCATGAAACTTTTAGTAACTTTCGCGACATTTCAATATTTATTTTGAACAACCGCATTAAAGGAACTTTGGCGGCAACATCACTTAATTGGGCACGTGTTAAAAACCAGTCCAGATACCTTTCTGTAGAGTGGAGAGCTGGGCGAGTCAGTACATACTTGTACATGATTTGTGTATGTTGATGGCACTCGAGCAGTAAAGGTCTGACTTGTTGCTGTGAAATTTGTATTGTGTATTAGCAATTAGAGTGAGGGAGCGTTCGATACAAGTCAATGAATTGTTTATTCTGCAGCCATTTTAATTAAGTAATTAAGTCAAGTCACGTAATTACTCTGCTGAGCGCCTAGTAAAAAGGGTCACACATGAATGCAAGGCACCAGGCTAAGATTATGCATGGTCACAGGCGAGCCTTGAATATGCGCCATTTGTGAACAGACTAGCATATATGGCTTCAGAAGGTGACACGAAAACTTTCGTGTAGTTTTCTGCGCGCAGCTCAAGCCGTTAAGGAGGCACCGTGTGCTAAATGATGCAAAGAGGCTTAAAAGCCTGCGAAAAACAGACCACAGGGTTTCTAGACCAAGATACGGTAGTTCATAGAAGTGAGCTGCTTTCTTCTAACCCGAAAGCGTTAAAATCAACCTTGGAAAAAACCTCCTGCGTGGGCGTTGGAGACTGTTTGAAGGCGCACATCCATAGCAGCCGGAGCAACAGGGCGGTCCAGTAACCTAGGTGGGATACCTAGGTCACGTCTCCTAATGGCGTCATCACAACCTGCGTACCGTATTGCGAACTGACTACTGTGATAGGTGGCAGTTAAATGAATGATTAGTCGTTAGACGTTGCTTGGGAAGACCAACCTGGGTTTTGCAAGCCGCACCGGTCGCAGCACCAGTCATCGCCAGGAAGTGGCTCATCGCTTAAACGCTGCTTCACTGCGCCTGGAGTGGTACGCGCTCTCGCAGTCATCTTTGAATGCGAAGTAGACAATGACCTGTTTGGCATATATGGTCATAAACTCAATAAATGGTACGGGAAAGGATCCCGTGTGCTGTGCAATGTCTGTACACTTTTCTTTCTTTATTGCATGAATATACACATCAATAAAATATCGTAGTTGTCATGCCCCTTATCAGACAACCGTGTCTAATTAATGGACTTTCATTACAACAAGTTGGTCCATCAGACTCAATACATCATCCGCATTGTCCTGCTGCTTCAAGAATTCTTAATTTATACATATGTTCGACGAAATAATCACATACCGGTCGTGCATCCAAGTCACATTGTCTAAAAGCCATTCTACTCCTCCAAATGCTGTGAAGGCAAAATACCATAATCTGGTCATACTGTGCAACATCACTTTCAGTGGTCAGGTACCGAATTCGGCGCGGTGTCAATGGCAAGTCTTTTTTTAGCGTTCTTTGCAAAACATCCCAGCAGAACACCGCATCCCAACAATCCAGGAACACGTGTTCTGCCGTCTCTGGGTTCCTACACAAGAGACAGCTTGAGCCCCAAGGAACAAAAAGGCCCTTTTCCTCTAGCCGTGTCTATGCACGTCAAAGATCCTCAGGTGGTAGAAATTATTCCAGAGCCATCCATTGCGACACCTCTATCTTTCTTTCTTCTTCCCCTCCCACCTGCATCCCTTCCCTGACGGCTCGGTTCGGGTGTCTACCGAGATGTGAGACAGTTACTACGCCATTTTCTTTTCCTGAAAAAGCAATTTTATTTAATATGCCGCATACTGCCTTAGTCTCGGCTCTTACATTTATATAATCGAATACTAAAACTAAGTCAGAGCTGCTTCGCAATCTGCTACTTTCAGAAGAAAATGCTGTGCTTCCTGACGCTTTGCGTCTGTTCGCTTACTCCGTTCCTCACATAATTGTGCGCCGGGCGTATAGGTAAAGTAAGGAAGTGTTTAATATTAAATAAAAACAAAAAGGAAGGTAAAAGATTTTTGCTAACCCCGGCATCTGCCATCACTACGGTGGCGGCACCTGAACTGGGGCAGCGGAAATAAAGGATAGCAGACAGTTTGAAGAGGAGAAATGAGAGGTAAGAGGACACTAAGAGAGGATAGGGGGGAGATGTGATAAACACACTTTTTACATAACAATACATTTGTCCAAGTTGTACAGGTAAAATAAAATTGGTATTTGGGAAAGGAAATGGCGCAGTATCTCTCTCACATATCGGCGGACACCTGAACTGCGCCGTGAGAGAACAGATAAAGGACGAACAGAGAGAAGAAAGAAAGAAAGAGGTGCCGTAGTGGAGGGCTCCGGAATAGTTTCGACCACCTAGAAATCTTTAACGTGCACTTACATCGCACAGCACAGGGGCGCCTTTGCGTTTCGCCTCCATCATAACGCGACAGCAATGGTCGGGATGGAACTCGGGTACCCCGGATCAGTAGCCGAGCGCGCGAACTACTGTGCCACCACGGAGGGAGCGTATAGGTGGGTAAGTGCGCAGTATAGCTTTCTTGAACGAGCCCCTTAAGGACGTCATACTAGACGCTGCAAATGCAACTTAGATGGTTCCGAACGAGATCTGATGAGAAAAAAAAATCATTTAAAAAATGAAAATTGTTTTTGAGGAAAGGAAATGGCGCAGTATTTGTCTCGTATATCGTTGGACACCTGAACCGCGCCGTAAGGGAAGGGATAAAGGAGGGAGTGAAAGAAGAAAGGAAGACAGAGGTACCGGAGTATAGGGGTCCGGAACAATTTCGTCCACCTGGGGCCCTTTAACTTGCACTGACGTCGCACAGCACACGGGCGCCTTAGCGTTTCGCCTCCGTCGAAACGCAGCCGCCGTGTTTCGATGGCGGCAAAACGCTGAAAGAGCAAGATTTCATGCTGACGCCGATGGTAGAGCTTCGTAATATGAAGTCATCGGCGGCAAAAACTCAGCGACGAGAAGTGGACAGCAGCACTAGCATCTTAAATTTGAATTTGAAACTGATAAACTATAGTGAGAAAAAAAAGTGCCCAATGGTACTGACATTCGCTGCGGGCTGTGATACGCCTTTAGCCGTAAAAAGTATTAATGAATCTGCTTGTGGAAATATCCGTACATTCTGCGCAATATTGCATGTGCTGACATCGGTTGCTAGTTTTAATGACGCGAAGGGTATTGGTCATGAGTAGGCGTGCAAAATAACGCACATTTCAGATTTTAGGACGTGTGCCATTAAAAGATGTAGTAATTACATGTCTTTACAAGCCCGTATTCTAAAGTAGACGGTTCTAGTGCGGAGCGTCCGTGATGGTGTTGCATTTGGTCGGTTGGAGCGATGATGTATTTCGAGGTAAGGTTCCACAACGAAGAATAATTGCATTCAAATAAAAGTTAACATTTAAAGCCAGGAGCAGAATCGTAAGTACAAATTGTAGAAGGGTAGTTTGTTGGGCCAGTTGGTGCATGGTAACAGGCAGAGAAACCAGCAGAACAGGACGAGTGCACAGGAGAAGGAATTCACAAGGACGTAAGTACAAGTATTTAGAACAAAATATACTGCACAAAAGCCAGATTGCAAAGCATGTGATATTAAAAGGAAAAAGCAATAACAAAGGAAAGCTTAAAAGCGATGCACTGAGAATGAATACACCTTCAAATAGAGGCTCGTACTCGAGACTGCAATTGGAAATCAATCTACAGTTAAACATTAGCAGCTTTTTTTATAACATGAGAATAGACGACACGCATGCTGGAGCAAATGCCTGACCTTATCTGCCAAATTAGTGATATCTGACACTGCATTGTTTATGTTGTTCTGAAACACTCCGCATTCTCAATATTTTTGCCGTGCATCCCCAATGAGAGCAGTGAATGCGAAGGCGCTTGGTTACAGAAGTGCCAAGATTTTGTGAGTGCTTCTTCATTCTGTGATTCGGATACCTGCCTGTGGTGTTGCATTAACAACGGGATCCTCTGCGTTGCAATGTTATTGTGCAAATAGTTTTTGTGTATATTGCCTCTCCCCCTATCCTCTCTTCCTGTCCCCTCACCTCTTTCATTTCATTTCTCCATTCTGCCTGCTATCTATCATTTCCGCTGCCCCAGCCCAGATGATTTTTTTTTGTTCCTTCAATATTTTGGGTCTCTCGTGGCGGTACTATGTTCTATCTTTTTTTGCAACATTTTTCTACGGGCAGGTAAAAACTCACTGAACGAACGCTCCTTAAAACACTTCGTCTTGATATTCCTCCTGGAGGGCAGCAAAACTGTGCACAGCATGCGCGCGGTGCATTCCAATATACGAAGGAAAATTAGGTCACCTACACAAGACACAAAAAGCAAACTTTCCAGCATAAACACCGCGTAGCTCTCCTTAAAAGATGCGGCTCAGCGCATAGACAGAAAACTTTCTATAGTGATCAACTACTCACAAGAAAATGATCTCTCATTTTGTAGGTTATAGGCGTAGAACGGATGAAAAGAATGGGCTTGGTACCCTGAGGCTAAATGTTCTAGCCGACAGTGTGTACTGCGAAGTGAATCTTTAGGTAGAAAACACACTGGGTTATATTTCTTGCCGCTCACTCTTCGCTTTGTAAATTACATTATTTCGCCCTTTTTTTCTTTCAAATGAGAGACATTTATACCTGAAACCTTAAGGGCAGCAGCTAACGTGTTTCATTGATGGAGGGATATAAAGGAATGCTGCGGCAGCAGCGCCATTTCTGAATTTCCGGCCGACTCGCAAAATTTCAGCATAATTATCCGTACAGCCAGGGTGAGTACCATTTCCAGTCGAGGACTCGAGCCTTCTTAAAGGAACACAAGAAGTTTTGTGGGTTTTTTTTTTTATTTCGAGAAAAAAAGTAGCAGTCTGCCCTGAAACTACTCAACGCGCTGATCGACATCTTCTTTTGAAGTATATCCGCTCTATTTCTAGAAATGACAATTGTGTTCACGCCACATGTTCGAGTCAATGTTTTCGTGCCTGCGTTTTTGTTGTTCGAACTGCCAAACAGCTCCCCTTGAATTCTTTGTGCTTCGTTCAAGTTGGGCTGTTCGATCAATTGCTATTTCTCTTAGACTGCTTGCCGGGTCTGAAGAAACATGATATGGAACACCTCCAGTAGTGGATCGAAAAAGGTCGTGTTTGTCTCGCTAATGGTTTTGTATATGAAAACGAAAATGCGTTAAGGCCCAAGGAGAGCCCGTTCTTATCATTCATAGGAGGGCGCCTTTTTCACGAGCCGCAGACCCTTACGTGTGACACGAATGTTTCCCTGAGATGGTCATCAGTACTTATTTACCTTTCCTGTTACGCTGTTTCAGTTTACGATCTGTATTTTGATATGTATTTTTCGAACCAAATGTGTAGAAAAAGGTTCTATGTTTTCCTTCTGGATGTGAACGACGTTTGTACTCCTTCTGGGCATGTCGTGAGCCATAGCCGCATGAATGGCGTCCGTGTTGCGCGTTTATGGCAAGGTTGTCTCTTTGCTCTGCCTCGCTGTCATTAGGACTGAGGCACAGGTTGGTCCATTGATGCTGGACGTTATGATGACTATGAGCTCACCATCATACCGTGTGGCTCTACTGTGCAGTCGTGTAGACACTCAACGCATCGGCGAGCTTAGTTCAGTCATCCCCGTTCCTTTCACGCTGTGGACATGCATCGAGGACGGCAAGTGCTACGAACAGTTTTCTGAATACGTAACTCAGCCCGTTCAGTTTCCGAGACCTGGCTTAGTTTTCGTACCTTGGCACAGGGGACTTCCGAGTCGTATATACCATGATATTGCGCGTTTCAAAAAGTACCACTCGAATGTTCACTGGGTCTTTTCAGTTGAGAATCACATGGACGTGCTTCAGAAGCTTTCAAACAATTCATGTCAGGTGATTACAGTAACTCATGGCGAAATCAATGCGCCTTCTGAAGGGCACAGACATGCGAAATGCGGAAAGTATTTTTGAGTCCGAAAGCTGCTTTTTTCGAACCCCGAATTGATGCTGGAAGATATCCTAAGCACAGAACATTTGACTACGCAGTGTTTGACAAGCCTCTCCAGATATGCAAAAAGTTTGCAGGTCAAAACGTGCTTTCTGCTAAAGAGGCCTACGAAACTTTAAACAACACGCTGGTTGAGCGAGGCAACAATAAATCGGACAGTGATTCTCTGCTCATAGACAGGCGTGTCGATTTTGTCCTTGGCGAACGTACCCCAATCTGGCCATCGCACTGTTTGTAGAACGCTTATGCTACGCTTCCGCCAACCTCCCTCAGCATGATTGTAAGTCGGAGCGGCCCCTCACGCCCTTCGTTTGTGAGCAATTGGCGCTCATTCTTCGAGCTCTCAGCCCTGCTGGCGCCGTTTGCTGTTGTGTTCCTTCTACTAACGCGTCTCCAACGGCGAATTCCTCCGGTTGGGTATTCAAATATATCAGCTGCAGTCATTTTTTTAGCGACCACATACCTGGGACGCAGTCCTCCTCCATGCTTGAGTTCAGGCACTACATCCATCAGAGTCTTGAAGATTGTGTGGATTACCGGCGTTTCGTTTCTTCTTAATTTCACCCAAACTGCGATCACTGCTTCCCGCAGTATTCCTGAGTACTCGGGCAGGATTAGAAACATGAATCAGCTGGCAGCGTTGCTCGATGCGAGAAAGATAAGGCCATGCCTCAATATCTTCATTGCGTATCGTATCAGAGAGCGCCCTGGAACGTAACCTATTTAGAAGCGCTTAGCAGATCACTAAAACGCTGTGGTCTAAACTGCACGACTAACCATGTGTGGTACGAGTGCATTACGAAAATTCAATCTGGAACGCATGCGGGCGTTATCTTGCGCAAGAAGCAGCTGATAGCCAGCGCACAGAGCAGACAACTTGCGGTTGGAGATGAGACATTCATGACTGGTGTAGCGTGGTCAGCAGCACATGATCAGCTTCTCACAAGGTAAGCCACAGTTCAGCTGAAAGTTCTTGAGATAATTTTAGTGTAGTATTAGAAAGAACGTTTTTTCAACGATACTTGTTCCCAAAGTAGTCCAACACGAAAAACTAAATTTTCGCTCGAATTATGCGCTGTTTAGATCACTCAAATGGAAGGAGTGCATGAGAAAAGCTCCTGTTTTCTTCATCTTTTCCAAACCATATCTCCAAGTGTGTAAATTCAAGGATGCCAAGAATATAACCTTTCGTGTGTTACAGCTACCAGCATGGGTGGTGCCATGATAAAGGTGTGAATTTCAGAGCTATATAGTCAGTGCTTAATTTTTGGGTAACTTGAATAAGTGAACATTGGCATTCGCAAAATACAAGTCATTAAAACAAAACGTGTCGCTTCACAGGCCAACAGCGGCAGGGGATATTAGAGATATGTTACAAGTGCACGCTTTGTTTTACAACCACAATAATGTTTATTACGATGCGAAATCTAAACAAAGAGCACAACTGCAACAGCTTCTATTTGAGCCACTTTTAAATGTCGCGCAGTTGCGCCTAAGTATAAGCTGCCAAGAAGTGTCCACCACTGTCATATACACTTTCGCCCACATTTTTCAATCCGAAAAACATTTTGGGTATATGTGTGTTGACGAGCGGCCTCGGCCTTCTGAGGTAGGCAGTGACATAAATGTACGGTTAAGCGCAATCAACCAGCGGCCGGACATAATTAACTACAACTTTAACTGAACTGCATGTGAATCGTGGTCAAACGTTTCGGTACTGCTCCGCTTCACTATGTCCACGATCGTTTCATAATTCTCTGCAGTAGATCAGAATTAAAATAAAATGTGGAAAATAATGCATTCGCATAACCTTTCTCTTGTGAGTGCTAGACTAAGCCATAAATTGTTCTGGGTCTTAAAGCGATGTACAAGTCTGCTTTCACTGGCGAGACCTTTACTTAGAGCAGAACGTCAAGCTTTATCCAGTACGTGCACACAAATGCTCAAACGGTAGAACCGAGCAGGTTGCTTAGGCAGCTAAATACTTTTCACTGCAACACTCCCTTTTGTCAGTAGCTTTGCCGGCGACCGCTGCTTAAAATACTGAAATCCAATCTCAGATGTAGAGAAGTGTAAATGGAGCGCATAAACCATAATGCTCGACCTGACTGAAACATCGGGCATGACCATGAATATAACTTTTTGGTTTCGCGCTTATCTCACTTTTAAACCACGCGAAATATGAAGAATCTATAAGCGCTAAAATAAATAGGATGCGTACAGTCAGAAAAAAATTTCTCCTTCTTATGTAGTGATGTTCAGCTTACGAAAATGGCGCGGATTCCTCAAGAGAGCATCAGAAAGCTATTCGAAAGTTTACGCACTACATTACATTAGAATTGAATTGTCAGCCCACACACAGTACGGATTAAAAAAAAGAAGTAGCACCAGAGGACAGCTTCCAGAATTTTGCTATGCTTCTGTTTTCAAGGTTTTTTCTCTTATGTCGACTGCTATTGTACATCCACCATGTATCAAGTGACCCACTTGATATGATTGTGATTGTTTATGATACTTGATATCATTACGATCTCGGCACATTTCCCGCATCATAAGTACTCGGCATTCCCATGTTCCTCTAGGCATTCCTCGCAAAGAACGCGTTAATAAGTGTGTTCCGGTACATTTTGTATTATGTGGCACTTATCGACGGCACATTTTGGAAACGCCTGCGGGTGAGCTGTCGCTAAAGAAATTAAAGCATACTTTTCTGTCTCAATTTCTTTGATTCTCACGTAGGCACCAGCACCAACGGCTGCTTCTGGCGTTGGAAGAGCATGGCATCACTGCCGCCAAAGCTGCAAGGCTAAGTGCGGTGCCAGCGGAGAGGAGTCTGGTGTCGTTTGACATGCCGTTTAATGATTCCATGTATGCCTATGTGGTCGGTTGTGGTATAGCTTCGTTCACACTTGTAGGAGAGTTGATTAGCCGAAATTGCTGCAGGGTGAGGTGCTAAAGTGGGCAACGAACCTGCCACTGTCCTTGTAACTCGCTCAAGCTTTATAGATATTCCCGAGCAACTGATATCTGTTGACTTCACGATGGGCACAGTGTAGGAGAAGCAGATATTCACCTTTTCTGAATAAAAATCACCTTCATTTGACTGCAGCGATCCGTCTTGAGCGTAAAAAATTGAATTATGGGTAAGTTTAAAGATTTATTAGTTCAGTACATTCTTATTCAGGCACGATATCTCCACAGAAGCCAAAGAGCGAACTTTAACGAATGTGTTGAGCAGCCCGGGCCGTGTACATATAGAGCAGGCAATGGAGGCCTGGTTCGCATTATCGATCTCTAACCTACGACTACCGCTATCAACATGCATCACAAGTCAGCGCCTAGGTACGAAATCTGGTAGACGAAATGAAGTTTACCGCCTCAGCTGTACTTAATGAAATTCTGCCAGAGTCGACGAAATGTGTTTGAAACAAAACAATTGATGTTGAGCACACGCTGTTAATTAGTCAATATCGTCAGAACTTTGTTGCTGATTCGTTGATGAACAAACAAGTTATGTGAGTTCAAAAATGTATTACGTTAAGCCAAGCCCCAAATTGCCTGCCAGTGTCCGTCCTTGATACCTTGAGTCGCTTTGGGACGTTAAATAAACATAAACCAAACCGTTTTTAAGTGCATTCTCAAAGATTTTCGTTTTGGAAGTGTATGTGGCTTGTTCAACCATGTTAACAAATGGCGTATTCGTTTTTCTAATATAATACTCTTTCTGTACGCGAAACATGTGTGTATTTTATATATATATGGATTTGAGGAGAATATTACCATTGTTGGAATTGTTTATTGTAGCGTACTGGAACTTCGTCAAGCAGTCGAGTCTTTTGTCCCAGTCTTCCATTGCTCCGACAAAAAATTCAGTGCATTCCATCAATCGATTTATATTACGGTAGAATATTGATCCATGAAATAGTTGGTTAAAAATTATCTAATCGAAACTAACAATTCAGTCCCAAAGTTCGTTACCTAAATTGTTTTTAATTAAGTGTACGAAGTGACTATTTATTGAACCAGGAATTATGTCCAGGAATTGAAAGCAAATAAATTATAAATTATGTACACTTGGGTTGCCGAAATTATAATTATTTGAGTTGCAATTAAAGCACCAATGTAATGGTTAAATTACTGCATATTTTCATCAGTGATCTAGTCGAATTGGTAAATTACTCAATTGCTGAACAAGTTAATTCATCATTTCATTAACAAATAATTAACTGAAAATTTAGTGAGCTTACTAGACACTCTAGAGACAGGACCTACGTCTTCGGATGCGGTAGAACCGAAGCTTCAGCGAAAGGAGGACTATGAAACGGCCAAGGCATCAATAAAATAACACGCATGAACATAATCAGCAGCAGTCAGAGAAGTGCTTTTCGCATTACTGCACCTAACTAGACTTAAACGCACCCCTAGAATTTTTCTGGAGTTCATATCATGAAGCTGTGTCATAGCTACAGGAGGTGCTACACTGAACACTTCTCCTAGACTGATGTCACCCATCTCGAATCTTTATAGCTATCACACACTACATGGACATTTAGCACTTTGTCATTACTGAATTATGTTGATCCTACAGATGAGACATCAATTAGAACTCGTGCTGAACACCTGAAAACTTTAGCCAATGTCCGCACCAGCCAGTGAGCAAGCATTTGCATTTTTGAAGGTCTTGTGAAGCATTTCAAGCAATTACAACGAATATAACCAGCCATGGGCAATTAAATTGGTTTGAACATGTCTGTACACTCTTGCAAATTTTATCACGGGGGCCATTTTATTGGTTTCTTTTTTGTGCATACATGGGCTTGGCTTCAATGTCGTGCTAGTAGGGTCGAAGCTTGAAATATCCCCCCCCCCCCCGGGTTTTGTGTAGAGTGATGCATTTATCTGAACGCTTTCTGAGGCACATTTTCTTTACAAAGTTTTCACTCTGTACTATCGCTTGGTTTCATAGCATGTTTGCAAACTGCATAATTACCTTTAGAGCTCATTTATGTCCTCTCCGCGTGTTACTTACAGGCTAGATTTTTAAGCTGCCTTAACCGCAGGACATCCTGTGATTGCTGATGGTACCAAGTTTTGCTCTTCAAATTATGTAATGTGAGCAGGCCACTTTTATCTGACAATTTGGTGTAAGTCTGTAATTTCCCAGATGAGAGTTGACCTTTACTCGCACTTTTCTGCCGAAAATTTTCGCTCTCCGTTCAGTGTTGGCACCAGTTTTTGTGACATACTCTTAGTGTAGCGATATACTCTTTATGCGTTCACTGGTTGCTCTTTGTGGTGGAGTGAGCCTTAATAAAATTTTTTGACCAAAATACCTTTCTGGCGTTTGTCCACTGCCTTGGAAATTGAAGATAATAAACAACCAACGCAATCCAATGACCAATACTTTCCATATTATGCTGACCACTCTCATTAGGCTACAGCCAGAAGATAGATGTGCGTGCTTGGAACTGGAGCGAAAATAAACTAGACTTCACGTGCTCCGCTGTGTTGAAGATGCATCAGTCAAAAAGCCCATAGGCTCAGCCGAGCTATACAAAAACGTGCCTGGTTACACACATGACATGGAAGGATGCTGTGCACAGCAAAGGTTGCACACCGACATCACGCGTAGATGTTTTATATCAGCAAATGCACTAGATGAGCTGGAAGTGTACGGGACGGTGGAACTGGAGTTAAATTTTGGAGACTCCCTTGTTTTTTTATGTGCTCCAGATGAAGCATGTGCGTTAGATGTGTCAAAACGATGTGTGTTTCAGTGTAATTCGAGGGTTGACTGTAGATTTCAAAGGTGTGCTTAAGCAGCTTCGCGCGACCATAAGTTGCTTAATAATTGCTTTCATTCGTCCACTTTGGAAGCAAGACTATTCTTTGCAACCAATTACTCTCCGCTAATAGCTTAGTTTTATTTTATCAACTATGCACGCGTGTGTTAGCAGTGTAGAATATCAGCACACAAACCTACATCCATGTAAAGCATTGGAGGCGGCGCGGATATGTAAATATGCTGCGGGCCTGAAGATCTAAGATCGAATGCGCCAAGGTGAGCTGTTGTCAGCAGCAAGAGCGCGCGGAACTAACAGCGGCTACGTTGCTCAAGCGTTTCGTGAAGGAAGGTATCTCGGAGCTGCGTCGCTTGCCGCAATCCTTATGACCCCCCCCCCCCCCTCCTCTGCGCAAACACACAGCTACGCAAAGACCAGCCAACACGAGCGGCGAACTTTTTTTGACGACAAGCCGAGAAAGACAATATCGGGTACCGCTTGTTACAGCGCAGCTTCTTGCGGCTACCGTACGCCATATGGCCTTCTGAACACAAAGATGTTTTTGCAGGCTAGTTGGTGCTTCTTTAAAGCTCTCTGGGGTCAACTTCGTTCCTTCATGCGCTGTCTTTCTGCGCTTTCAAACCAAATCCAATTTGACACGCAGCTCAGAGCCCCATGAGCGGCTTAATATTTCTGCACTGCTTGGTGAGGTGCAGAAGTCCACAGGTGGAAATAATCAGCGCTTCTTTTCGAGTCCGAACACTATTCCTGACAGCCCCTTTTTGGTGGGACTTTTTTCAATGCATCGATCGCTCCGCACGACCCCAACAGGTTTGAAGAACAAAATGTAAAAAAAACGCGTTATTCGCCATAGTTAAAGGTAAACCTTATTACGTGCATAATGACAAGATGTGGGGCATGTAGACTTCAACACGCAATTCAGAGCACTCAGTGCTGAAAATCCATTCACCGCCACCTTGAAAAACACTTGGGAACTGGGCCTTAGCAACAGTGACGCTGTACGACGTTGCTAGTGACCCGAGTGTTTATGCCACAACAACGCATTGATAGCGACACGACTTTTTAAGCCGAAATTCTCACGTCCCTTCCACCACACTTTC
Source organism: Amblyomma americanum (assembly GCA_030143305.2). NCBI lineage: Eukaryota > Metazoa > Arthropoda > Arachnida > Ixodida > Ixodidae > Amblyomma > Amblyomma americanum. The sequence continues at coordinate 109,058 of JARKHS020035127.1, read as the reverse complement.
GCTAATGCAATGGGATTACGAAGGAGCTCTCCTGAGTTTTCCCTTGCACCATGCGTCACAACTCTCACCCTAACGCACGTTCGACAGGTTCTGGCCGCATCGCGTTGCAAATTCTGTTCCGCTACCCACGAAAGCAGTCAGTGTGAAATAACAAGCGTCTCTCTCTGCTTCTCTCTCTCTCTCTCTCCCTTTCGATTTTTTCACATCCTGGTCTCTTAGTTTCCTGTCGTACTCGCATACTGTCGCTTTCAAGCCGCATTCCATGACTACGGCACCACTGAGTTATTACATTTGCGAAAATGAGTGTTCAGACGAGCTAGTTGTGGCGCTTGTTTAGCTGAATAATTGTTTTCACGTTCTAGCTAAACATTTCTGTTCTTTTATACTTGTGGCATGGAAATTCAGTATGAGATATCATCTCTGCTTTATTGTCCTGCCCCTACATTATTGCCCACAAGGGCATGTTAGATATCTTAACAAATAAGTAAATCAAAGATGACGAGATGGTCGCTAGGTACATCCGGCCATATTTTAGCTATTCTTGCACTCAAGGAGCAAGGCGTCTCCCTTCTGAACACTCTCGGCCTCGAACGCTTGGCCAAGCAGGTTGGGCAGTGCAAGAAATTGCACCTGGACATATTTTTCACCGCGAAGACGCATAAAGTTGATGTACCCTTCAGAGCGATTGTATCGGAAAGGAGCACATGGCAACACCACGTGTCAAAATTTTTGCAACGGCATCTTTCGTCCTTGGATGCATTCGACCCTCTCAAGATCCCCAACTCCTACGCCCTCGTTTCCTTCTTGAAGGAGAACAACCCGAGTGCCTGTGCAGCCTTCAGTATCGATGTCACAGACCTGTATTATAGCCTTCCACATGACTGCCTGTTAAAGCGTGTGAAAAGGTATATTACAGATGATAATGACGAAATGGCGTTCGTAACACGATGCGGGATGTCTGTGGAAAACTTCCTTGAATTGGTACGGTTTTATTTGCATTCCACTTTCATAGGATGGCAAGGCAAGCTATTTGCGCAGAAATCAGGAGTGTGCATCGGGTCCAGCGTCGCCCCTGTCTTAAGTGACATTTTTCTGTTGTACGTTGACAGGGATCTGGAAAAGAACCTGTCTGGCCTACGTCTCAAGACTGTCAGATATGTCGATGACTATCTTATTTTTGTAGAACGTGGGCGTTTTCCGGCTCGAATAGTTGACATTCTAAAAGTGTTCAAGGAGTGTGGGTCGGGGTTACAGTTCACGTTTGAGGCACCAGTTAACGACGAACTGCAGTTCTTAGACGTGCGGCTGCATTTCGAGCAGAACCATGTTTGCTGGAAGTATAACCCGAGGTTGTCAAAGACACTTCTTAATTCTCACTCCGGTCATTCCAAATTGGTAAAAAATAGCATTATCAGTTCCTGCTTGCGAAGTGCTTTGACCAAGTCCTGTCATCACACCATTCAAGATAGCTTCCAGACCCAGTTGTCTAGGGTTAAGTTTGCTGGATATCAAGACCAGATGATAACAGGGGCGTGTTCTCGTTTAATTCAGTCATTAAAGCGTCTGGCCACTCCGCTTACGACAGACGTCCAGCCTGAAAAGAAGAAATTTGCCGTTTTGCCATATGTTCACCGCGTCTCCCACGGACTAAAGAACGTAGCAAGTAGGTACAAAGTTGGCGTGTTCCTTACAGCCCCCGTCAAGCTCAAACAGATATGCCCTGCCATTGAAAGAAAGAAAGAGGCCAAGGAGAAAAAAGAAGGATGTGGCGTTGCGCACAGGGATAAGTTTGTGGCCTGTAAAACATGTGTCGTATACAGTGTACCCCTTTCCTGTGGAGCGCGTTACATTGGTCAGACAGGGCGTTGCCTTAACAAGCGCCTACAAGAGCACAGGAACAACTTAAACAATGGTGATGACCTTTCGCATTTGGTCAAACATTGTCTAGAATGTAAAGTCTTGAAAAAGAAAAAGAAAAAATGCACTGCATTATTCAATCAAACCCGTGTGCTATACACCCACAGTGATCAGACGACACGAGAAGTTGTCGAGGCTTTTCACATCGCAGGGGATCAACTGAAGTGCGTCAGCAAACCTTCTGTGTTCCTCTGCGATAGGGAGATGAATTATCTCGGGAGCACCTGACGAATGTTGCGTTTCATGGTTTTTAGTTTTTTTGTGTTGTTTTTTCCCTTTGATTGTTTCTTCATATAAGAAGGTTTCATTGAATAAACCTTTTAGTTGCGAGTCAGCGCTTGTCCTGTTTCCCTTCTTTTCTTGTCCCTTGTAGTTCGCGCTGTTCAAATCATGCAAAAGATTTGGCCAGCTATACTTTACAGCTGCGGCGCCGAGTCAGAAACAAAATGAATGTCTTCGGATGGAAGCTAATTAAAGGCCACCTGGAATAGCGATGCGGATCCACAGGCGCGTCTAGTCACTGGAGGCTTTCCAGAGATGGCAGTGACTCTATAGGTTGGATGGATGGATGGATGGATGGATGGATGGATGGATGGATGGATGGATGGATGGATGGACGGACGGACGGACGGACGGACGGACGGACGGACGGACGGACGGACGGACGGACGGACGGATGGATGGATGGATGGATGGATGGATGGATGGATGGATGGATGGATGGATGGATGGATGGATGGATGGATGGATGGATGGATGGATGGATGGATGGATGGATGGATGGATGGATGGATGGATGGATGGATGGATGGATGGATGGATGGATGGATGGATGGATGGATGGATGGATGGATGGATGGATGGATGGATGGATGGATGGATGGATGGATGGATGGATGGATGGATGATGGATGGATGGATGGATGGATGGATGGATGGATGGATGGATGGATGGATGGATGGATGGATGGATGGATGGATGGATGGATGGATGGATGGATGGATGGATGGATGGATGGATGGATGGATGGATGGATGGATGGATGGATGGATGGATGGATGGATGGATGGATGGATGGATGGATGGATGGATGGATGGATGGATGGATGGATGGATGGATGGATGGATGGATGGATGGATGGATGGATGGATGGATGGATGGATGGATGGATGGATGGATGGATGGATGGATGGATGGATGGATGGATGGATGGATGGATGGATGGATGGATGGATGGATGGATGGATGGATGGATGGATGGATGGATGGATGGATGGATGGATGGATGGATGGATGGATGGATGGATGGATGGATGGATGGATGGATGGATGGATGGATGGATGGATGGATGGATGGATGGATGGATGGATGGATGGATGGATGGATGGATGGATGGATGGATGGATGGATGGATGGATGGATGGATGGATGGATGGATGGATGGATGGATGGATGGATGGATGGATGGATGGATGGATGGATGGATGGATGGATGGATGGATGGATGGATGGATGGATGGATGGATGGATGGATGGATGGATGGATGGATGGATGGATGGATGGATGGATGGATGGATGGATGGATGGATGGATGGATGGATGGATGGATGGATGGATGGATGGATGGATGGATGGATGGATGGATGGATGGATGGATGGATGGATGGATGGATGGATGGATGGATGGATGGATGGATGGATGGATGGATGGATGGATGGATGGATGGATGGATGGATGGATGGATGGATGGATGGATGGATGGATGGATGGATGGATGGATGGATGGATGGATGGATGGATGGATGGATGGATGGATGGATGGATGGATGGATGGATGGATGGATGGATGGATGGATGGATGGATGGATGGATGGATGGATGGATGGATGGATGGATGGATAAGGCTGTGCTATTTAAATCCCGCGCTGACTCAAGCCACCAAGCCATGACTTATGAAATTTTGCTCTTGTCTTGATTTTAGTCACCAATCAGATAACCTTCTCTTGGTTACTTTACCCGCTTAAAATCTACTTTCCCTTCACTGTCCTTAAACCCCAATGCATTGGATAAAACAGCCCCGCTGCTTTCCACTGTAGGGTGAAGCCCTTTACAGAAAAGTATCAAGTGTTCAGCCGTTTCCTCCTCCTCTCCGCATGAAACACACAACGTGTCTATCTCGTGGTGCCTGACTCTATATGTCCTAGTCCGCAAAACTCCCGTCCTGGCCTCAAATAACGAAGTGCTTCCCCTACAATTATCATAGGCATTTCCTTTGGCAATTTCCTGCTTAAACATCCTGTATATTCCCAGTTCCGATTTTGTCAGCATTCCTTTTTTCCGCAGAGCCCTCTCTTTTTCTTTAACCTTTTTCATAACCGATAATTGATGATTTGCCCCGACCCCCTCCTACTGCTGTCCAGATATTTGCTTGTCAATTTTATACTTCACTTTCTTCATTTCGTGTCAACATTCCTTATGCACAGGTATCTCAAAACTTTCCTAGCCCACTGCTTTTCCCCCATTTCTCTCAATCGCTCCTCAAATGCTATCTTACTGCGAGCTTCTCTGCTCTCGAACGACGGCCACCCCATATCAACCTGTACCCCCTGATTTGGTGTATTGCCATGAGCTCTCATAGGTAGCCTCCCTACGCCGCGTTGTTTGATTTCTAACCTTGCTTCTTTTCTAGCGTAGCGCTCACCTCCACAAACGGCGGCGCCGGGTAACTTGGAGCGGCTGGTGTGGCCGGGTTGCTTTTGAAGCCGCCGATGGACAGCCGCGAAAAGCACTTTATAAGGCCGCGTTGATCGTTTTAGCGGTTTTGAGGCTTTTTAGGGTGCCTTAGACGGTTTTCGGCAACCAGTATTGTCTCATGGACGCCGCCTCGTTTAAACGGCCGCCCATGAAGCTTGCAAGAACTTAACGGCAAGGACCTCACACCGAAGGGCCTATATCCCAACAAAACAAGCATGACCCCGACCTGGCACCAAGTTTAGCATTTTATTTCTGCTTTTTTGTCTGTTGCCTCAATGAATTGATTAGTTTGATGAATATTTGACGGCACATTGAAAGGAAGAATGAAGTAGAAAAGATTTAAATTGATTCTTGTTACCTGTTAAAGCAGGATAATGTGGGAAGCCTGCTAGATTCCCGCCGTGGCGTCTGCGCGGTATCCCGCGTCGCCCTCTTTCCCTTTCTCCCGCCTCGGGCGGCGGAGAGATGGCTGGTGGCTAATCGCTGTCATTCGGCCGCAGCTCCGCCCCCGGCTTCCCAAGGGGCCTTTGCCATTGGTGACTTTTGGCGGGAATTCGGGACCCGTTTGGGGTGGTCGCGCGACCATCCGAGCGGGGCCCAGAGAGAGAGAGAGAGACCCCTCCGAGACAGCGTAAGGTGCGTACGTTACTGTTCGTCCCGGCCGGCCTCTGCCGTTCGGACCAGTTCATACTCGAGCTCGCCAGCGTGGGTCCTCGATCCGCCGCGGCTCGAGCCTGTCCAGGGGTCCAACGACCTCTGACAGGCGCACCTTGCGTTGACTGCCCACTCTCTCTCGCAAACGGCCCAACGGCCGACATGAGAGAGATCACAGCACTGCCGCGGGGACAATCTCCTGCAGCGGCGTGCTAGCAGCGCGCATTTCTCTTGTTGCCCCGAGCGCGCACCGGAGCCTTGCTCTGAGCGCGCCCCGGGACGGGGTGACTGTTGAGTGTGTGTATGTACCGCTGGAGGACGGCGTCAATAAACGTCTCCTTTGTGAACTTGGAGGCCTGTTTCTTGCGGCGAGCCGCTCTCCTCTCTGCAGAGGTTGAACGCCGCCGCAGCGGTGCCCCAGGGTGCGTGTGGTGACGGCTGATCGGGGCCCTTGGCTCGCGCGAAGCTCGAACCCGCGGTGGGTAGTGGCCTGTGCCTACTGAGAAACCCACAACTGGCGCCCAACGTGCTAAGTCACTGGCTCTTAGCCTTTGATAGCACATTTGCCGAGCAGGTCGCCTTGACGATCACGCTTGCGCACCATGTCTGCCACCCCCATCGGGGCACTCGGCAGCTACGTGTCGGCTCCCTTAGGAGTCGTAGCGTCCTTTGATCCGTTGGCGGCTGTTTCTTCGAATAGCCAAACACCGTGGTTGGCCGCGGCCCCCATTGGGGCATACGGCGCTACAACCCCCAACGTCGATCACGCAGCTCCCATTGGAGCTGTATCGGGAGCACCCTGCGGTGCACCCGTCAATCACATGCCTCCGCTGTGCGTGCTTTGCGCCCCGTGCGAAAGCGGTGCGTGCGACGCTGCCGCAACCGGCCGTCCTGCACAGCAGCAGCCGTGCCCCGCGAGCAGTCAATTCTGCTCTGGGAACGGTGAGGCGCCGGCCCGGCTCCCTGTGGAAACCGCGCCGCTCATCGAACTGGGCGCCTTGCCTCCTGGATTCGTGCAGCCCGCCCAAGCCTCCTCTGAGGCCGGGGCGCAGTCGCTGCTAAGAAGTGCTGCCCAGATGATTCAGTCGCTATCAGGGGCGGTTGAGACACTTTTGACCGCGCCGAAGGTGTCTCACCCCGCGGCCAAGTTGCCCATGCCAACATACCGCGGGTATGATGACCTCCTCAGTGCCCGGGATTTCCTTGAGTCCCTCACCCATTACCAGAGAGCTATGGGTCTCACTGATCAGGTTGTGCTTGCACACATCATCCCCGCAGCACTGACTGTCACCGCAGCTAGGTGGCATCGGCTTTCCGGCCACCGGGCAGCGACTCTCGAGGAGTTCCGTGCAGCATTCTTGCGCGAATTCCTGCCCGCTGACTATGAGCGTAGGATGCGGCGAGAGTTGGAGCTCCGTACACAGGCTCCGGATGAGTCACTCCTGGAGTACGTACGTGCGATGGAGGACCTTTTCTCAATCGCCGAGCCTAGAGCCTCGAACGAGGAACGTGTGGAAAGGACGATCAGGCAGGCACATCCGACTTTTTCGGCATACCTGCGCGGTGGCCGGTTCCGAGATTTTGAGGAGCTGGCCACCGAGGCAAAGCGCATTCAAGGCGACATTCTCGCCGCGCGCGCCTATCGTCCGCCACCGCCGGCAAGCGAGGCCCTCGAGCCACGCTGTGCATGGAGAGGGGCCATGCCCCTACCCAACTGGCGACCACCCGCACACGCTGCCTCTGCAGCCGTTAGCGGGCAAAACGAAGTATGGGAGTTGAGCGAACGAGCTCTAGATCCCTACTCCTACAGGAGACGGACAGCCTGCGCTGCACCGTTTTCTGGACCGCCTGCCCAGGGACGCCAAGCGCCCCAACGCACAGCGGAGGGGGAAACCCGAATCAGCCAGCCCTTTGGCCGTGCAACGGGCGGAACCAGGCAGGGAGAGGCGCCATTGTTCCGCGACCAAGCTCGCGGCGGTGTGCGCTGTTTCCGCTGTCAAGAGACGGGGCACTTAGCGAGAGAATTCCCCGTAACCAGGCCTCCTTTGAGGCAGGGAAATGGCTTCGCGGGTCGGCCGTAAAGGGACGACCGGCCCAATCCTCGCTAGTCCCCTCGGCGTACAGAGCAAGCTGCCTTGCTAATGCGCACGCGCCGTTTATTCCGGTCACCATTGCTGGCCGCGAATTTTTGGCGTTACTGGATACGGGAGCCACTGCCTCCTTGTTCGGTGAAGAGATGTCCCACTTGCAAAAGCACTCGGTGCGCTTGCGGGACTGCCGTACGACATTCAACCTTGCGAAATGCGTAGCCCATTTGGCTGGCGCCGCGAGGCTGACTGTCAGGTGGGGAGAGCGGACGAGACGCACGCGTTTCATCCACCTCCCAGGGCTCAGTGTGCCCGTGATTCTCGGAAGGGACTTTCTAATGAAAACCGGGATCGTGGTGGACATTGCGAATGGCGGCTATCGCGACGGACCATTTTCCCAGCTGAAGCCGTTCATCTGCCCACCGGCGTCAATAACTGCCTGCGCAGTGAAGGCGTTCGGAGAGTGCCACGCTCAGCGACCAGGGCCAAGCCCTTGTGTCGAGCGTTCCGTCGTTCACGCTCCCCTTTGGGACCGAGCGGCGCGGCACGACCAGGCACCACATCCGCTGGCCGCCTTTGCGGTAACGTTTGATGACACTCAGAAGGCTCGTTTGACAGCACTGTTGCGTCAGTACGATGAGCTCTTCACGGATCAACCTGGCTGTACTAATTTAGTGAGCCACAAGATCCACACGGGAGATGCGCTTCCTTTGAAGTGCAACCCCAGACCCGTCAGCCTTGCGAAAAGGTAGGTGATCGATGGGTTGCTGGATGACATGCTGTCGGCGGACATTATCCGTCGCTCGTCAGCGCTTGGGCGTCTCCGGTTGTGTTGGTGCCTAAGAAAGACGGCAGCCACCGGTTGTGTGTGGATTATCGCCGTCTGAATGCGCTGACTCGAAAGGATGCCTATCCGCTCCCGACGATCAGCTCAATCGTAGGAAACCTGGGCAGTGCGCGGTACTTTTCCACGCTAGATGCCTCCAAAGGTTACCTACAGGTCCAGATGGCGGACGCTGACCGGTCTAAGACCGCGTTCACGTGCCACAGAGGGCTGTTTGAGTTTACTCGCATGCCCTTCGGTCTCTGCAATGGTCCTGCGACTTTTCAGAGGCTCATGGACCGCGTCCTAGGGGAAGCGAAATGGTCTCATGCCATGTGCTACCTGGACGATATCGTGATTTATTCACGAACCTTCGATGAGCACTTAGGCCACATTGCCGACGTGCTCGCGAGGGTACGGGCTGCTGGGATGACTTTGAATCCTGCGAAAGCCCAAATAGCGCGGACCCGAGTTCAGTTGCTAGGGTTCACGCTGGGCGAGGGCTCCATTGAGCCCGATGCGGACAAACTCCGAGCCATACTCGAGTTTCCCGTGCCCAAGGACGTACGCGGCCTCCGCCGTTTTCTGGGAATGGCCAATTTCTATCGGTCGTTCATCCCGTCCTGTGCCCGCGTGGAGGCACCCTTGACCAAGCTCTTGGGAAAGACTGCCGCGTGGCGATGGGGGCCCGAGCAAGAGCGATCCTTTCGCCTCCTGTCTAGTGCCATTGCCGAGCCAGCGCAGCTCAGGCTACCCGACCTGACCAGACAGTTCGTAGTCCAGACTGACGCGAGCGATCTGGGTTTAGGAGCAGTTCTCCTACAGGATTTCGATGGCGTGCTGCAGCCGCTGGCCTTTGCCAGCCGCTCCTTGCTGCCCTCGGAGAGGAATTATTCCGTGACCGAGAAGGAGTGCCTCGCCATCGTGTTTGCACTGCGGAAATTCGACGTCTACCTTGACGGAACGCAATTCGTGGTGCAGACAGACCACAGTGCGCTCAGTTGGTTGATGCGGCTCCGCGAGCCTGCGGGTCGGCCGGCGCGCTGGGCTCTCCTGATACAGCATTACGACTTTTCGGTGCAGTATCGAAAGGGGAGCACGAACGTGGTAGCTGACGCGCTATCCCGTGCCCCGCTCGCCAGCGGCGCCTAGACGCCAGCAGGCGGAGCGGGCGAAAAAGCGGACGAGCCGCCGGGCGGCAAGGAGGGGGAGCCCGCAAACGGGCTAACCCATTCCGCTAACCAGGCAAGCAGCGCTTCGCAAAGCGGGCGAGAGGCAGAGCTCCGCGTGAGCGCCTCGGAGACGCCGTCGCGAGCGGAAATTTTGGCTGCAAACCTGAAGGGGGACGAGACCAGGCCCCCCTCTGGGGTAACTGGAATCGTTTTCAGCCGGAAAGAGCTGCTGAAAGCCCAGCAAAATGACTCCATGTGTCGCGAGATGAGCGACGGTCTCAGGGAGACGGAGCGCCGGGACGCTACTTGTATTGTAGCGGGCGCAGGGGGTAAAAGCCAGCGTGTGTCGCGGCGTGCCCCGGGGGATTCATATTTGCTGGACCATGACGGGCTCGTGCTGAAATACATAGCCACCGATGATGAGTCCATTGACCCGTTCAAGGTGGTTATCCCCAAAAGTCTGAGAGGCGCACTGTTGCGATTTTCTCATGACGAACCACTGGCCGGTCACCTGAGTGGCTCCAAAGTTTTTGCAAAACTGAGTCAATCGGTGACGTGGCCCGGCATGAAGCGTGACATTTTCCGCTATTGCCATTCCTGCCATGTCTGTCAAGCGGTGAAGTCAAGGGGCGGCAAGCCGCCCGGAATGATGAAACCAATTGACAGTGTGCGTCCGTGGCAGATGGCCACCTGCGATCTGATGGGGCCTTTCCCTAGGAGTAAGCAGGGGTTCATTCACCTGATGGTAGTAGCTGACCATTTTTCCAAATGGGTCGAGTTGTACCCGCTTCGGAAAGTGTCAGCACGAGCGGTGCTGGATAAACTCCAGGAAGTGTTCTGTCGGTTCGGCTTTCCGGAAAGAGTGATCACGGACAATGCGTCCTATTTCACCGCTCGGGTGTTCGGTAACACGTGCCGTTCCCTCGGAATTGAGCACTACACCACTTCACCCTACCATCCCCAGTCCAACTTGAACGAGCGAATCAACCAAACGTTCAAACCAATGCTGGCAGCCTTTGCCGAGTGTCAAAAGGACTGGGCAGACCATTTGAGCGAATTTGCGTTCGCCATTCGAACAGCTGAGAATCGCTCAACTGGTTTCTCTCCCGCCTTCCTCAATTTCGGGAGGGAGCTGGCGAATCCGATGTCAAACGTCGTGCAGAGCCAGCTCGGGGATGAGCAGACGCGGGCAGACTGCTCTGCTTATGCGTCGACGCTTCGGGACCGGCTTGGTCGGGCTCTCAACAGAGCAAGGCAGAGCTTGGCGGCAGCCAGAGCCCAACAGAAGGCTCAGTATGACCGCAAGCACCGCAGCCTGACTTTTCAGGCGGGTGATCTTGTCCTGAAGCGCAACCACGTTCTTAGTGATGCGAGCAAGGGGTTCTCAGCCTCGCTCGCTCCTAAGTGGCTTGGTCCGTACCGAGTGGTCAGAGTCTGGTCGCCGCTCGCGTACCTGCTGGAGGATCCCCTTACGGGGAAAACCAGCCGTGCCCACATCGCAGACCTGAAGGCCTATGCGTCACGTTCTGACGAGTTTGCGTCGGTACACCCATTGGTATCACAAGCAAGCGCAAAGGCACAACTGGTGCTGCGGAACGCAACCGTACCGAGCACCGGTACAATCTGAGGCGACGGTCACCGATGTGATTGATGCCGGATGGCGGACTCTTCCGCAACCGAAGGCACGCAGCCTCAGCTAGCTGGCGAGCTTTCTCGTCGGGCCCTACCCCAGGTGAAGCACGGCGGTTTCTTTTTTTTTGTTTGTTTGCCGCATGCTCAGTTCCAGCCTTGTGAAGTTATTTAGTCGTTTGTTTGTTTTAGTCAGTCTGTAGCATGTTTTTGTTTCCAGTTGATTCGTTGTTTCTTCTAACGTTCCGAGATCTGTACATATGTAATATACGTTTGCGTTGGCGTTCAGTTTTTTTAAACCAGACTTGTACATATGTAAACTTCAACCTACTCGCGATTGCACTTTTCTTGTAGCGCAGAGATGGCCTTCTTTTGTACAGCGCGCCTTCTTTTCATTTACGTTCTGACCCCACTGGTGCGGCCTACCTCTCGAACACGGGACCGGCTGGTTCGCGGAGCGGTCGGCGAAAGTCTTCCCTTCCGGCTGGGGAGTGGTTTGCTCGTTAAGGAGCGAGTGTCTCGCGGCATGGTCTTTGTGTGGCTATGGGGAGCGTAAAGAGTGCGTCTGAAGAGTGTGTCCTTTGACCCCTGCCACGGCGCCTCGGAACGATTCCGACAAGCGGGTCGTTGTGACTGATCAATGTCCGCTTCTGTGCCGGTGCGTGCCTGGGATGATGTGCGTGTTCCCAAGATCAAAGGCAACGCCGAGAAGGGGGCAGGAAGGACAGCACCCTTTCCCGTGCGGGTCCTCTTCGGCATCGTCGAGCATCGTCGACGTCCTCATGCTCAACTTTGATGACCTTGTGGAGGACATAGGACCGCCGTCAATAAATCGTCCACCGGAACCCTGAAGGCAGCAAAAGCGTGAGTTGGCCGCCGACAGGCCCAATGGGCCGCGCCACCGAACATTATGAGGCTGCAGGCCACCTGTCAGCTGGTCTTGTGTACAGTGTACAGTGTAGTTAGTTTTGTGTTGCAAGTGTTGTTTGTTTTCTGTTCTTGTTTGTTTGTCTTTTGAGTTTATGGCTGGAACTGAAGTGTGGTAGTTTTATGTGGATTAATTTTTTTGTTTTTTTTATTTTGCCGCATGCTTTCGCCGATGGGTAGGAGGGCATTTAAGGAGAGGAGGATGTGGGAAGCCTGCTAGATTCCCGCCGTGGCGTCTGCGCGGCATCCCGCGTCGCCCTCTTTCCCTTTGTCCCGCCTCGGGCGGCGGAGAGACGGCTGGTGGCTAATCGCTGTCATTCGGCCGCAGCTCCGCCCCCGGCTTCCCAAGGGGCCTTTGCCATTGGTGACTTTTGGCGGGAATTCGGGACCCGTTTGGGGTGGTCGCGCGACCATCCGAGCGGGGCCCAGAGAGAGAGAGACCCCTCCGAGACAGCGTAAGGTGCGTACGTTACTGTTCGTCCGGGCCGGCCTCTGCCTTTCGGACCAGTTCATACTCGAGCTCGCCAGCGTGGGTCTCGATCCGCCGCGGCTCGAGCCTGTCCAGGGGTCCAACGATCTCTGACAGGCGCACCTTGCGTTGACTGCCCACTCTCTCTCGCAAACGGCCCAACGGCCGACACGAGAGAGATCACAGCACTGCCGCGGGGACAATCTCCTGCAGCGGCGTGCTAGTGGCGCGCATTTCTCTTGTTGCCCCGAGCGCGCACCGGAGCCTTGCTCTCCGCGCGCCCCGGGACGGGGTGACTGTTGAGTGTGTGTATGTACCGCTGGAGGACGGCGTCAATAAACGTCTCCTTTGTGAACTTGGAGGCCTGTTTCTTGCGGCGAGCCGCTCTCCTCTCTGCAGAGTTTGAACGCCGCCGCAGCGGTGCCCCAGGGTGCGTGTGGTGACGGCTGATCGGGGCCCTTGGCTCGCGCGAAGCTCGAACCCGCGGTGGGTAGTGGCCTGTGCCTACTGAGAAACCCACAATATATAAAGAATATCCTCGTAATTTTGTACTGTAATTTCTCATCATGCTTGACATCTGAGTTTTACATTCTGCAACTCGCTAAAGCACCGAGGAGGTGGGAGGTAGGCAAGTGCTGCTGCCACAATAACTACCTTAATGACAGAAATCACTTGTTGGAAATAGAAATCTTAAAAACCCGTATAGGCACCCTGCACCACCACGGAGCAAGCGAGGGGGAAGTCGGCAGGTAGGGAAGTGCTCAGTGGAAAAGCCTTAATTATGCACCTGTAAGAAAACATGATGCACGTGCTTTAACGGTTTAACCCGCTGCCACCCAACGCCATGCAATATAGAGCCTTACCTGCTTTGACACTGATCTGCACCGCACCTAGCTCTGTGCTGCATTTCCTTTTTGCATCATATAGCCTGTTTAAGTCAAGCCAAATCTAAGTAGTTTCTGAGCATACGCTGAGCATGTTTATTAATTTATTTCTTTATTATTCCTCAAATGCCCATAGGTAGGGGCATTGATCGCAGCGTGTATTGCCAATCATGATATCGTAATCACTTATTGACCGGGCGATACAGCAGGACATTGTAGACACTATATGGACTGCATCGAGGATTAGCCCATAAAGGGCACAAAAAAAGGCCCCCGTGGGCTGTGCAATCTCAATGTGCGCTGAGGATCCCCAGGTGGTGGAAACTATACCGGAGCCCTCCGCTATGACATCTCTTCCTTCCTTTCTTTTTTTACTTCCACCTGTATCCCTTCCATGACGGCGCGGTTTGGTTGTCTACTGTGATCAGAGATAGTTGCGCCATTTGCTTCCCTCAAAAAGCAATTTTTTTTAAAGTTTGCCGCGCACAGTCTAGTCTCGGCTGTTATACTTAGTTATTACAATGCTAAAACTATGTCAGAACTGCTTCACAAACTGCTACTTTCAGCAAAAGCGCTGTGCTTCCTAATGCTTTCCGTCTGTTCGTTGAGCCCGTTCCTGTAATAATTGTGCGCCGAGCGTATACGTATGCAGTGCAGCTTTCTTGGACAAGCCCCTTAACCATGTAACACAAAAAGTCGCTGTGAATGCAACTTAGAAGATTCCAATGGGAGTGCTGATGAGAAAAAAAAACAGCTCGCGCACATTGAAAAAGCAATGTCTCATCCTGAAGCTGTAGGTAGAGGAGCCGTTTCAGAATAGAAAGCCCACGACGGCAAAAAATAAAAATAAACAGCGACTAGAAGTCGACAGTAGCACCTGCCGCTTAACTTTGAATTTGAACCTAATCAACCATTAAGTAAGAAAGAAAAGTGCCAAAATGTGCCTTCTATTTGCTGCGGGCTCTGATACGTCATTAGCCGACAAGGCATTAATGCATCTGCCAAGGTTATTTTGCAGGGGTAGGCGTGAAAAACTGCACATATTTCAGATTGAAGCAAGTCAGGGATTCAATGTAACAATGTTTGCCATTAAGAGATGTAGTAATTGCATCTCTTTACGAGCCCGTATTCTAAAGTAGTCGGCTGTACTGCGGAGCGTACGTGAACGTGTTGCATTGGGTCGGCTGGAGCGATGATTCAATATCGTGGTAAATTTCCACGGAGAAGAAGAATTCCTGCATCTGAATAAGAGTTAACGTTTAAAATCGGGGTCAGAATGGTAGGTACCAATTGCAGAAGCGTAGCTTGTTGGGCAAGTTGGTGCATGGTACCATGCAGGGAAACCAGCAGAACAGGATGAGTACACAAGAGAAGGAATTCCCAATGACGTAAGTACAAAGATTAGTAAGAAACATACTGCACAAAAGCCAGAGTGCAAAGCATGTGAATTTAAAAGGAAAAATCAAAAACAGAGGAGAGCTTAAAAGCGATGGACTGAGAACGCATACATCTTCAAATAAAACCTCGCACGCGAGACTGCAAATATCATTGCACAAATAAACATTAGCAGCTCTTTTTATATAATATGAGAATAGACCGCACACGTACAGCAGCGCGATCATGATCTTCTTAGTCAAATTAGTGATATCTCGCATTGCATTGTTTATGTGATTCAGAAGTACTGCGGATTCTCTGAATCTTTGTCATGCATCTCCAATCCTAGCAGTGAATGCGAAGGCGCTTGGTTACAGAAGAGGAAATATTTTTTAAATGCGTCTTCATCCTGTGATTGGGGAACATACATACATACATACATACATACATACATACATACATACATACATACATACATACATACATACATACATACATACATACATACATACATACATACATACATACATACATACATACATACATACATACATACATACATACATACATACATACATACATGCATGCATGCATACATACATACATACATACATACATACATACATACATAGATACATACATACATACGTTCGTACGTACATACATACATACATACATACATACATACATACATACATACATACATACATACATACATACATACATACATACATACATACATACATGTTCTATCTTCCACAAAGAAGAGGAAGGAGGCGGAGGGAGAAGCCGTACATTTGCGGCTTGAGAAATCCTCCGCCCCCTAACAGTGTACAGAGCTGTAGAGTGGGGCAATAGACAAAGATACAATGTCACATTTTTTTGCAGAGAGATAAGAAAAGGAGGACTACATCGCATCAGACAATAAAATAAGCATAAATAAGGGTTTCAATAGAGCACTGTTTTTGGACACCTGGAAAATATTTTTCAAAAATAAAACAATGCAATGTACTTGATCATGAAGACAGCCCTTAGTGTTCATTCACAAAAGGGAGTATGAGCAGCAAAATATTTGCGCATATTTGCAGGAGACGCATTGAGTACATAAGTACCTTCTTTTTCTACAGCATTCAATAAACGCGGAAGATTACACCGGAGTGTTTTTGTCCATACGCAGTTCTGGAGTTCGGGTGCTGTAAGCAGGATAATTCGGTTTTAAGTCTGCCATTTCCGTAAAAACTGGACTCTCTCGTTGGACCCTTAAACAGTACTGCCTGCATAATTTCTATTCGTATATATTTCCTAGTTTCAATAAATTAGGCGAAGCAAAGATATGTGAACACTGTGAGTGTATTACACGTTGCCTGCCTAGGTACTCTACATTTCATCGCAGCATATTAGTGGTGTTGCATTAACAACGGATCCTCTGAGTTTTAGCGTTACTGTTTAAACAGTTTTTGGGTAGATCACCTCTCCCCCATCCTTTCTTCCTGTCCCCTCACCACTTCCATTTCTTCGTTCTGCCTGCTATCCTTAATTTCCGCTGACCCCGCACAGCTGCTTCAGCATCGATTTCAGATTCCGGGGCTATGAAACATATTTTCGTTCTTTTCTATTATTATTTTAATGAACGGCTTACTGCTACTACTATTTTCAACGTAATAGCGTTAATTACCCTGTGTCGCAGAAACGGCGGTACCGTCGTGTCCGTTAGCGTCACTCTCCGCAAGCGAAAAATCCACAAGCAACACCTCAGAGTAGCATCTTTCACAGCATGTATGTATTGCGATCAGTTCACATCATCACAACTTTCTCACCGCAATATTAGCAAACTACCTACCGAGATAGGTGGGAGTTAAATGAATTATTGGTCCTGAGAGGTTTCTCCGAAAGAACAATCTGGGTCTTCTCAGGGCTACCGAGGGCACCACCTGCCATCGCAGTGCCGTGGCACTTTGTCTAACCGCAGCAGCATTGCTGGTGCTGCGGCAGTACAGTCGTCCACAGACATATCTAGAGCGCTAGAGCTGTGTGCCGTCTTCCCTCTGCACCGCGCAGAGCGACATCTAGCGGCAGCTGCTGGTTCGAGATAACCCATTTCTGATGCTCATACGATGCTCCAAGGCGCGCTATCTCGAACCAGGCGCTGCCGCGAGATGTCGCTCTGCGCGGTGCGGAGGGCAGACGGCACACAGCTCGAGCGCTCTAGATAGGTTCGTGTACGACTGTATGAAGACTCGCAATGGAGTATGAATGTAAAATAGCGAATATAAATTTTTTAAATATTTCTTAAGTGTCGTCTTCGTGATATTTTTTTTACCAAGTGTTTTCCGTGCTCATGGTACATTCGGATCAATCTTTCGGATCTCTCTCTGCAGTATTATGTTCATTTGTTTTTTTTTTTGGGGGGGGGGGGGTGAGGACATTTTTCTACGGGCAGTGAAAAACACCGCGGGTGAATGATCCTTCGACAAGTTTTCCTTTATCTCTCACTTGGAGGGCTGCAAAAGTGTGGACAGCATGTACTAGGTGCATCTCAACTTACGAAGAAGCAGTCATTCAATTACACAACAAACAAAAAAACTCTCCAGTATAAACACCGTTTTTGACGAAATAGCGCATAACAACGAGACAAGAGACAAGCGCTGACTTACAAATCAGTTTATTTCGAAAAAACACGGTTTGTCATAACAACTTCACAACCTCAAAACACCTACGTACAGCCATATTGTTCAAGTGGTCTAAATTTACAAAGAAAAGTTTTGTAATCATATTTTTAACAAGCCCTAACCTTTTTTTTTAAAGCAACAGACGCGTGGAGAAGCAATGGTCGCGCAGCCTTGCTATCGAAGCTACCCTGATTAATTCGCCGACGAATTGCTCTTTGTGATTAGCCAGTGCTTTATTTACATTTGCTGAACTCAGGTGCCCAAGTTTTAGAGGGCAATTGTCTGCAATGAATTTCTAGGTTCCTACATGCTTGCTCGAAATTCGTTTTGTGCTCTAGCAGCCTGCCAGTCTGTCCTATGTATTCTTTCCACATTCCGCTTGCAATTAATAACGAAGGCCTTCGGTACGCTCCACAACGGGGTTTTGGTGTTTTATCGTGCATCCCTCTTTTTTTTGGTCGCGTTGTAATTCACTCGTCTACAAGACGTTTCAATTTATTAAGGGCAGTCATCACGACATTCACGCGAGCTATTCGACCAATTCTATGCTGGGGATGGAAAACGTTGCCAGTATACGATATTGCTACCACCGGCCTTTTTTCCTTCGTTTTCCTTGCCTCTTCTTGCTGCTCGTGCCTAGCCTACATCAGGTGCTTTTTCATTTCCTTGGCAACAGATACCAACAGGTACGAGGGTAACCCGAGCTGCCAAGTCGTTCTGTCTGGCCAAGAAAGCTTGCTTCCATTTTGTGCAAACAGGACTTCGTTAGGATATTTTCCGGGCAGAGGTTAACAATAGCCCTCTTGGTCAACTTTGTGTAAGCTGATTGGAATGGAATTGTCATTTTCTCCCCTCTGGGCTCATAGGCCCACCAGGCATGCGCTCTAGTGAACTCAACCAGAAAGCAGAGTACTTGAGCAGAAAGCTCGTGCGTGACAATCATTGGCTACAATGCTTGCGCAAAGCGACCCACCTCCTCCATTACTTTTACAACGCATAGCACTCCTCTATGATATATACGGTGCATATACCATTATGCCGTATAGCTCTCATTAAATGGTGCAGCTCAGGGCACAGATGAAAAACTTTGCATGTTTACCAGTCACTAGAGTATGATGTCTCATTTGGTAGGTTAGAGGCGCAGAATGGCTAAAACGCAGTGGCTCGGTATCCCGAGGCTTGCAGTTCTTGACGACAGTGCGTACTGCGTGGTGCCACTTTACTTGGAAACCACAATCAGCTATATTTTTTGTCGCTCATTCTTTGCTTTGTATTTGCAATGAGAAACATCAGTAGCTTAAACCTTAAGGCTAGCGGCTGGCATGTTTTAGTAACCGAGGGAAACAAAGTGCTGCCTCAGTAGCGCCGTTTCCTAATTTCCGGCCGACTCGAAGAATTTCAGACAATTATCCGAATAATCATGGTGAGTTCGATTTCCTCTCCAGGCCTTGTGACTTAAGGGACTAAAGGGACATAAGGAGTTTCATGCTTCTTTATTTGGAGAAAAAGAATGGCAGTTTGCCCTGAAAGTACTCAACGCGTAGATCGACACGGGCTTTTGAAGTTTCTTCGGTCCATGTCTCAAAAGGTGGATTGTTTTAACGGCACGTATGTTCGAGGCAATGTTTTCGTTCCATCCATTTCGTTGCTTGAACTGCAAAACAGCTCCGCTTGCATTCTTCAAACATCTCTCATGGTGGGCTGTTCGCTCAATTGCTTTTCCCTTGGACTCCTTGCCGTGTGAGGAAAACTGACATGCGAACACCTCCAGCGGCCGATCGAAAAATGGCGTGTTTGTCTTTGCTAATGGACTCTTAAGTGAAACCGCTATTGACTACTCAGAGCTTAGCGAGCCTGAAAACATCCGTTCTGCGACGGAACCATGAAGAAAGCAAATTCGATATGATTCAAAGAAACGGCATTCTTATCATACATAGGCAGGGCCTTTTTCACGTGGAGCAGGCTCTTCAGTGCGGCACGCATATTTCCCTGTAGTGGTCCTCAGTACTTATCTACATTTCCTCTTATTCTATTGCAGGTTACAATCTGTATTTTGATATGTAGGTTTCGAAGCAAATTTGTCGAAAGGGTTTTGTGTTCTGCTTCTGGATATGAACGACGTTTGTAGCCCATCTGGGAATGTCGTGAGCCTCAGCCGTAGAAATGCCGAGCGAATGGCGTCCGTGTGGCGTGTTTATGGCAAGGTTGTCTTTTTCCTCGGCCTCGCAGTCGTTAGAATAGAGGCACAGGTTGGTCCATTGATGCTGGACGCTATGAAGACTATGAGCTCTCCATCATACCGTGTGACTTTACTATGCGGTCCTGAAGACGCTCAGCGCATCGGCAAGCTTAGTTCAATTATCCCCGTTCCTTTAACGCTGGGGACGTACATCAGAGACAAGTGCTAGGGGAAGTTTTCGGAATACGTAACTCAGCCTGTCCAGTTTCCGATACCAGGCGTAGTTTTCGTACCATGACACAGGAGACTTGTGAGTCGTATATACCATGAGATTGCGCGTTTCAAAAAGTTCCACTCGAATGTTCACTGGGTCTTTTCAGTTGAAAATCACATGGACGTGCTTCAGAAGCTTTCAAATAATTCATGTCAGGTGATTACGGTAACTGATGCGAAATCAATGCGCCTTCCGAAGGGTACAAGACATGCGAAATGCGGAAACTTTTTTAAAGTCCGAAAGCAGCTTTTTCCGAACCGCGAATGGATGCTTGTAGATATCATAAGCACAGAACATTTGAGTACACAGTGTTTGACAACCCTCTCTAGATATGGCGAATGTTTCGAGGTCATAACGTGCTTTCTGCTAAATAGGCCTACGAAACTTTAAACAACACGCTGGTTGAGCGATGCAACAATAAGTCGGACAGTGATTCTCTGCTGATGAACAGGCGTGTCGATTTGGTCCTTGGCGGACGTAGTCCAATCTGTCCATCGCACTCTTTCCAGTACGCATATGCTATGCTTCCGCCAACCTCCCTCAGCATGATTGTGAGTCGTAGCGGCGCCTCACGATGTTCGTTTGCGAGCAATTGGCGCTTATTCTTCGAGCTCTCAGCCTTGCTGGCACCATTTGCATTTATGTTCCTTGTTCTTACGTGTCTCCAACAGCGGTTTCATCAGGATGGGTCTTCAAATATATCATCTGGAGTCATTTTTTTTGGTGGCCTTGTACCTGGGCCGCAGTCCACCTCCGTACCAAGTTCAGGTACTACATCAATAAGACCCTTCATGGTTGTGTCGATGATCGGCGTTTCATTTCTTCTTAATTTCACCCAAACTGCGATCACTGCTTCGCGCAGTATTCCCGACTGCTCGAGCAAGATTAGAAACATGAACCAGCTGGCAGCATTGCTCGATGCGGGAAAGATAAGGCCGTGCCTCAATACCTTCATTGCGTATTGTATCCAGAAAGCACCCTTGAACCTAACCTATATAGAAGCGCTTCGCAGATCACTAAACCGCTGTGGGCGAAACTGCACGACTAACCATGTGTGGTACGAGTGCATAACGAGAATTCAGTCTAGAACGCATGCGGGCATTACCTTGCGCAAGCAGCAACTGATAGCGAGCGCACTGAGGAGACAGCTTGAGGTTGGAGAAGAAACTTTCATGATTGGTGTAGTGTGGTCAACAGCGGATGGTCAACTTCTCACAAGGTAGCAGTCTTTTAATTTGAAAGTTCTTGACACAATTTTAGTTTAATATATATATATATATATATATATATATATATATATATATATATATATATATATATATATATATATATATATATATATTAAGATACTCGTTCCCAAAATAATCCAGCACGAAAAACTAAGATTTCGCGCGAATTATGCGGTGTTTCAGAGCTATAGAGCCTGTACCTAATTTTTGGATAACTTAAAATCAAGTGAACGCTGGAATTCGGAAAATAAAAGTCATTAAAAGAAAATATGTTGCATCACATGCCAACATCGGCAGGAAGTTAACAGAGAGATGTTAGAAGCGCACACCTTGTTTTGCCACCGCAGTAAGCTTTGTTACTTTGCGAAATCTAAACAGTGAAAGCGCACAAATGCAACAGCTTTTATATGAGCCGCTTTTAAACGTCGCGAAGTTGCGCCTAAGTTTAAGCAGCCAAGAATGGTCCACCACTGTCGTGTATATTTTCCACACATTTCTCAATTCGAACAACATTTTTTATATATGTGTGATGACGACCGGCCCTGCCTTGTGCGGCAAGAAGTTACATAAAAGTGCAGTTAAGCGCACTCAACCAGCTGCCGGATTTGATTACGTAGAACAGGAATCAAAATAAGTGCCATATCATTTCTTCGTTGGTGCATTTGAATCTTGGTTAAACGTATCGGTGCTGCTCCGGTTACCTATGTCCGCATCGTTTCATAATTCTCTCCAGTGCATCAATATTACCATGAATTGTGTAAAACCGCACAATCTCATGTACTTCTACCTTTCTTTATGTGGCTGCCACATTAAGCTATAAATATTCTGGGTCCTACAATCAATTTGCAGGTTTATTTCCACTGGCAAGTAGTTTATCTGGAGCAGCATGTCATGCGTTATCCCGTGCTTACGGACAATGAGTCACACTGTTCAACCGACCAGGTTGCTGAAGCAGCTATACTTTTCACTGCAACCCTCCGTTTTGCCGGTAGCCTTACCAGCGACCGCTGGATAAATTAGAAAAGGCCACACTCAGATGCAGGGAAGTGTAAATGGAACGGGTAAATCAGTATGCTAGACCCGAATGGAACATTTGGCATGACCATCGATATTACTTTTTCTTTTTGTGCTTATCTCCCTCGCAACCACGCTGAAAATGAGATGTCTATACGGGCTAAACATAAATACCATACCTAAAGTCGGAAAAAAATACTCCTTTGTATGCAGTGATGTTCAGCATGCGAAATTGATGCGGAAGCCTCAGGAGAGCACAAGACGTATATTCGAAAATCTTATGCACAACACTGCATTAGAATTGATGCGTCAGCCCACACACAATACGGAATAAAAAAAGATGTAGCACCGGAAGACAGCTTCCGCATTTTGCTGTGCTTGTGTTTTGAAGGTTTTATTCTCATATGTCGACTGCTATCGTACTTCCACCACGTATAAAGTGTCCCACTTGATATGATTATGGTTGTTTATGATATTTGATATGATTATAATTTCGGCACATTTCCCGCATCATATGGACTCCGTATTCCCATATTTCTGCTGGCATCTCTTGCAAGGAACGCTTTAATAAGTGTGTTCCGGTACAGTTAGTATGAGGCGGCACTATCGACGGCACTGTTTGCAAACATCTGCGGGTGAGGTGTCGCTAAAGAAATTAATGCATACCTTGGTGTGGCAACTCATTTGCTTCTCACGCAGGCATCAGCGCAGCCGGCTGCTCCTGGCCTTGGAAGAGCATAGCATCACTGCTGCGAAAGCTGCAAGGCCAACTGCGGTGCCAGCGGAGAGGAGCCTGGTGTCGTTTGACATGCCGTTTTATAATTACATGTATGCCTATGTGGCCGGTTGTGCTATAGCTTCACTCACACTTGTAGCAGAGCTGATTAGGCGTCATTGCTGCAAGGTGAGGTGCTAAAGTGGGGAACGAACCAGCCGCTGTCCTTGAAGCTCTGTCAAGCTTTATAGAGACTGCCGAGCACCTGAAATTTGTTCACCTGACGAAGGGCAAAGCGGTGAACAAGTGAATGTTGTCCCCTTCTCTGAATAAAAGCACCTTGATCTGATTGCAGTAGTCCGTCGTGCGCGAAAAAAATTTATGATGGGTAGTGTTAAATCTTTATTCGTTCAGCGCATTCTTTTTAAGGCAACATATCTCAACAAGAACCCAAATAGCGAGCATGAACGAGTGTGTTGTGCAGCCTGGATCATGTACATAAAGAGCTGGCAATGGAGGCGTGGTTCGCATAATCGACATTCAACCTACGACTACTAACAACATGCATCAGAAGTCTGCGCCGCGATACGAAATCTGATAGACAAAATGAAATGTACCGCCTCAGCTGAACTTAATGAAATTCAACCGGTGTCCATTAAATGCGTTTCAAACAAAATAAGTGATTTTGAAGCCTACACTGTTAATTAGTCAATGTCGTCAGAGCTTTCTTGCTGATGAGTTGACAAGTGAGCTACACGAATTCAAAAATGCAGAGCGTAAGACGTAGGCCCAAATTACCTATCAATATTAGTCCTAAATACAGACGCCGCGGTGGCTCAGTGGCTACGGCACTCGGCTTCTGACTGCGGTGGTCGGCTGCGGGGGTCGAATTTCGATGGAGGCGAAATCCTAGAAGGCCGAGTAAACTGTGCGGTGTCAGTGCACGGTACAGAACCACGAGTGGTCTAAAATTGCAGGAGCTCTTCACTACGGCGTCTCTCATAGCCTTAGTCGCTTTAGGAAGTTAAACCAAAATAAACCAAACCGTTCGAAGTGAATCCACTGATTATTGTTTCGGATGTGTGTGGTGTGTTTATCCCGGGTAACAAATCGTCTATCCGTTTCTCTACGCGAAACATAGGTGCCTTTTATATGTATGAATTTGCGTAAATTGTTACCATTGTTGCAACTGTTTACTGTAGAGCGCTGGGATCTTTGTCAGGCTCTTTGTGCGTTTAGTCCCAGACTACCCTTACTCCGACTAAAAATGAAGTTGTCCTGTCCGTTGTCTCCTTGTCTTTCCTTTGTGTGTGTGGTTTTACTTGCGCCAAAGTGGATTCTTTCCAAGTTTCAAAGATGCTTAACCAACGTGCCCAGCAACATGCCTTACTGAGCGATAGAATAGATGATTTAATAATTATATAATTGCAAATAATTAACAATTGAGTGGCAGGTTACAAAAACTAAATGCAGTTTTTATTAAATAAATGAAGTAATAGTTAGTTGAATTAGTTTACTATAATCGGTTATTAAAATATCAGTCATGTCCGGTGAATCATTAAAATAAAAAATATTTGGGAAATAGTATATCAAAACTGTTTAGTTAATTACTTGACTATTATTCATTTGTTTAATCATACTTATAAATTACCTAATTGCTTAACTAGTTCAATCAGCATTAAATCAACAAATAATCAATACTCTTATGTGCTAACTAGATGCGCTAGAAACGGGACCAACGTCGTCTGATGTGCATAGGCATAAAGAACGAACACGCAGCAACATAATCGGCAGCGGTTATCGAAATGCTTGCGCTTCATTGCACCTGAGCAGACTTAAGTGCACCCCTATAACTTTTGTGGAGTTCATATCCGGAAGCTGCGTCATAGCTTCAGGAGGTGCCACACTGAACACCTCTCTCAGACTGATGTCAGCCATGTCGGATCATTAACACTATCACAGAGTACATGGACATTTAGCACTTCGTGACCACTGACCTACAGATCCTACAGATATGACATAAATTAGAACTCGTGCTATGAAGCTGAATACCCATCCTCTGTCCACCACAGCCAGTGAACAAGCATGTGTATTTTTTGAAGGTCTTGTGAAGCATTTCAAGCAATTACGATGAATAAAACGGGTCATGGCAATTTCATTGCTTTCACCATGTCTGTACACTGTTCCAAATTTTATCACAGTGCTCATTTTATTGCTTTCTTTTCTGCGTATAAATGGGCGTGGTTTCTATCTAGCGCTAGTAGCAGGATTGATGTGTAAAGTGTCCTCCGCCCCCTCCCCATAGTTTGGTTTACAGTGATGCATATATGCACGCGTTCTGAGGCGTATTTTCTGTACATAGTTTTCACTCCATACAATAGCTTGGTTTCATAGTATGCAACCAGCATATTTTCTTTAGTAGTTATTCATATCCTCTCTGCATGTCACTGACAGGCTACATTTATAAGCTGCGTTAACTGCAGGACATCTTGTGATTGCAGAAGGTAGCAAGATTTGTTCATCAAATTATCCAATGTGTGCCGGCCACTGTTATATGCATACTTCGCTGTATGTCCGTAATTTCGCAGTTGACAGTTAACGTTTAACATTCACACTTTCTGCCAAAACATTTTCCTTCCTTCCTGCCAAAACATTTTCTTTCCTGCCTTCCTTTCAGTGGGGGTACTAGTTTTCAGTGACATACTCTAAGTTTAGCGATACACTGTGTATGCGTTCACTGGCTGCACTTTTTGGTAGAGAGCCTTAATAAATATTTTTTACCAAAATGCATGTGTGGTTTTAAATCACTACTTTGACAATTCAAGATATTAAACTACCAATGACCAAGTATTTCCGCATTATGTTGACTGCATTCATTAGGATACCGTAGATGAAAATAGATAGAGGACCATGCTTGGAAACACAGCGAAATAAACCAGGATGCGTGTGCCCTGCTTGTGCTGAAAATGCATCAGTCAAATCGCCCATGTGCTCAGCCATGCTATACAAAGACGTCCCTTGTTATGCAAGGCATGGAAGAATGCTCTGTCCAGCAAACGTTGCACGCCCTCACAGTGAGAAGATGCTTCATGCAAATAAATGCAAAAGATGAGCAGGGAGCTTCCGGGACTTTAGGACTGAAGTTCAGTTTTGGTGACTGGCTTGATTTAAATGTGTTCCGAAGCGATGCATGTATGTGAGATGTGTAAAAGAGATGTGCATACCAGTGTAATAGTAGGGCAGAGTGCACATTTCAAAGTTGTCTTAATACTCTCTCGCGCGACCACAAGTTTCTCACTAATTGTTTTCATTTGTGCACTTTGGAAGCAAGACTATTCCTGACAACCAAAACCTCCGCGCCAATAGGTTACTTTTTATTTAATCAAATATGACACATGTAGTGCTAGTAGTGCAGAATATAAGCACACAAATCTGCACCCATTTGAAGTATTGGTGGCCGCGCGCATATGTAAATATGCTGTGGGCCATGAAGATCTAGGATCGAATACGCCGTTGTGAGCCATTGTCAAGCCGCAAGAGTGCCGGTTACCAACAGCGACACCGCCGGCACTACGTCGCTCAAGCGTTTCGTGAAAGAAGGGATCTCGAAACTGCAACGCTTGCCGCAATCTTTCTGCACCCCCAACCCTCCTCCGCGCAAACACAGAGCTGCGCAAAGACCAGCGACGCCAGGCCGAGAAAGACGATATCGCGTCCCGCTTGGCACAGCGCACCTGCTCGGGACTACCGTACGCCGTGTGGCACATCTAAACGAAACGAAGTTTTTGTAGGCAAGTTGGTGCCTTATTGGCGCTCAGTGCTGTGAACTTCGTTCCTTGCTGTGGTGCCTTTCTGCGCTTAGAATTAAGTCAATTCAATACGCAGCTCAGAACCCCTAGAGTGGCTTAACGCTTTTGTGCTGTTTGGTGAGGTGTAAAAGTCCACTGATCGAAATAATCAAAAGTTCTTTGCGTATATCAAGCACTGTTCCTGACAGCCCCCTTTTAGTGAGACTTATTTCAATGCGTGGATTGCTCCTGCATGACCACACCAGGTTTGAAGAATAAAATGACAAATAAAAAGTTATTCACCGCATTAAAAGGGAATACTAAGTGCGTGCGTAACGTCATGACGTGGGGCATGAAGACGTAGGGCATGTGAATACGCAAGACCGAACACACAACGCCAAAAGCCCATCCACCGCCACAGAGAGACACACTTTGGCGCTGTGGCCCTCCGCAACAATGAGGCCGTACGCCGTTGACAGTGACCTGAGTTTTCACAGCCACAAAGACGCTTTACTGGTGACCCGACTTTTCAAGCCGAAATTCTGACGTCACCTCCGAGACACTTTCTCCATTGTATTGGGAATCAGGTACCCAAAATGGCTAATTAATTCCATAATTATTTATTCGAACAAAATAATTAGTTCTATTCCTGAATTAATCACACAGTCATCGGTAATTTAAGGGAATCATCGCTTTCTTATCTCTTTCTCACAACTCTCCTGTCTTCGACACACTTCTTGATGTTTTCCTTTTTCCTGGCGGCGAGGGTTGACCTTGTGTGACCGACTACTCTTAGTTGCGCAATGTTTGGTTATAGTTAGCGTGTACAGCTGGCGTGGGCAGGACTTGCTTTCAAGTTCCTGTCCCGTCCCTAAGTCAGGCTCCGTGGTGGGTGGCTGGCAACGCAGCCAAAAAACACACACATTATACGGCCAACGTTCTCTCATCAACTGATCGCCCTCTCAAAAGAGGGCGGACCGAGGTAACTCAATATTTCGTGCAAAAAAAAAAGATTGAGTTTCCCGTATTTCCAGGTAATTCATAATGAGCAAAAAAAATAAAGCTGCTGGAATAATCTCCCCATTCATTGTAGAAAAATGTTTGACGGGTGCCTTGGGCTTAGGCTAAAAGGTTACAAAAATGGCCAGTGAAGACGTCTTTCTGGAACTCCCAGATAGCGTCCAACACTTAAAAATTTCCAACATTGTGTCCATGGGTGGCATCCCTGTGTCCATATGTGCCCACCGATCCCTCAATACAGTCCGTGGTGTAATTTCAGAGAATGATTTTCTCCACCTCACTGAGCAAGAAATCAAAGAAGGGCTTGCTGAACAAAACGTCGTTTATGTTCACAGGATAAAAATAACAAAAGAGGGCAGAGAAATCCCAACAAAGCACATAGTCTTGACATTTGGACATAGTGCTCTCCCAGACTCAATTGAAGTGGGTTATTTAAAATTAAATGTGAAACCTTACAATCCTAACCCTCGACGATGCTTTCAGTGCCACAGGTTCGGTCACGATTCACAGAGTTGCCGCGGTCGTAAAACTTCCGCCAAATGTGCTTGAAAACATCACTCTTCTGATGACTGCGACGGCGCCCTACACTGCGCAAACTGCGAATGAGACCATGCTGCATACTCCAGGGCGTGTCCGTCCTGGAAGAAAGAAAAAGCAATAATCACACTCGAAACTACTGAAAACATTTCTTTCAAAGAAGCAACAAGGCGATGCACAAAAACAAGGACATTCTCCTTCACAGCAAAAAACTAACATCGCCGATGTTCTGCGTGGGTGTGGAACACCACAACAGGCTTCGGCACCTGCCCAGGCCACTTGCATTGAGCCTGTGGCGGGACCATCCGCGCCCCCGGGTGGAGTAGGTAACACTACCCCGCCAATCCAAAAAGAGGCCTCGCAGACTGCCGGGTCAGTGGCCCTCAAGACCTCCTCCCACAGGTCGAGGTCTAACTCTAACGTCCACGTGCCTTCTGCACTGTCGTCCAGCGCCCCTGCAGAGACGATGGACATGGCCCAGGGCAGTCCCGAGCCGTCCACGTCGGGTGGTCGGCGGAGCTCTCTGGATCGGTCAAAAAACAGACCCCGAATAAAGGGGCCATAAATACCTTGATCTAGTTTTAACTACATAGGAAAACAAAATTAAGACGGCTTTCATAATGCAATGCAACTGTAGAGGAGTTCTGAATAATAACAGCGACATAAAATGCATCCATGGAGCACACGCTCCCGTCTCTTCATGTCTACAAGAGGCAAATTTAGGGCCTCAAACAAATAATTTCCTCAAGAATTATACTGTTTTCCGTGGCGACCGAGAGCAGGTGAGCAGGCTGTCAGGAGGTGTCGCCATCACAGTGACGATGTCCCGCCTCGTTAGCTAAAACTAAAAACAAGACTTCACAAGCTGTAGCAGCCACTCTGCTTGCTCACAAAATCATAACAGAGTGCTCTGTATATACTGAGCCACCGCTGAAGGTAACATTCTATGATTTAGAGGTTCTGTTTGGAGCAATTATCAGAGCCATACGTGGTAGTTGGAGACTTTAACGCACAACATTGTTTTTGGGAAGCGAGAAAACTGACGCTAAAGAGTAGATTATAGAGGGTTTTATTCTAACCACTAATGTCTGTCTGCTAAAGTCGTGTAAACCTACATACTCTACCCGAACCTCAGGGAAAATGAGCGTTTTAGATTTATCTTTTAGTTGACCGCCTGTTTTAGTGACATTAACTGGAGTGTTTTAGAAAATCCATATGGAAGTGATCATCCCCCTGTAGTAATAAGTCTCCCATCCTCGCTAACAGTTGTTCCGATAAAACCATGGCCTTGGACACTACAATTAGCTGACTGGGCATTGTTTACAAAAAAAGCCAGTTTAGAGGATATAATTCCAGAAAATTAAAGCATAGATGATATTAGTGAAACGTTCACAACATGTATTCTTTCTGCTGCACATATATCAATTCCAAAACCCACTGGAGTGGTGCGCCAGAACAACAAAGTGTGGTGCTCACGAGAATATAAGTAGGCAAAAAAACGATAGAATATAGCCCAGGGAGTCTTTCGGAAATGATGATGATGGCCTCTGGCTGAATGGCACGCACCCACGGTGGGGGATATGCCAGGGTACATTGTACATACAAACGCCCGGGTACATTGTACATACAAACGCACACACGGGTAAGGAGTAGAGCAGTTGGATGATTTTGTGAAGAAGACGCAAATTTGATGAAACAAGCTGTAAAAATGGAAATTAAAAAGCTGTGAATTCATATTTTAGCATAATAATCGACCTGATAATTACCTGTGAATAAAATCGCACACAGGTTTCAAGGCATATTCCTTGGCGCTTGCCCCAAAGAAAGGTAGGATCGGAATAGATAGAGGGAGCCCCAGTCGAGCGAGGGGGATCTCCAAGTATGTTTTATGGAGAGAAGCGAGCCCCGGCAAAAGAGGAAAAAGTGATCTATTGACTCTATTACGCCACAAGACTAACAAAGGTTGGTCAGCGATAACCCTCATCGACATAAATAGAGATTTAGTCGCGGTATTCTGCAACGCAAGAGGGTCATGGACCTCTCACATTTCCTCAAACTGCACATCCGCACACTCCAAGGAAATGCCAGGTGTTGAAAATCCGCTACAGCAAGGAGAGGCTCATGGCGCAAGTAGTGGAGGCGCTGGAGCCGTTGGACGCGTGCTGCAGCCAAGAAGACAGTATTAGGGACGAATCGGACAATAGGTCCCCCAAGGGCGGACAGCTAAAAAATCAACCCTCTCATTAGAAACAATCCCACAGTGCCCAGGGACCCAGTGAAAATGAACTTCTGTAATATGTGGTGGAAGAAAAAATCGAAGGGAACGGCTCACAGGGGTATCACACAATTTTTCGAGCGCTGTCAACACGGAAAGGCTGGCTGAAAGTATAAGAACCTGAGATATATTGCAGGGAATCCTGATTAAGACCAACTCAGTGGCCAGAAACTCGGCGACAAAGAATGGGCCCGAAATCAAAAACTCCAATCAAGAGCCAATGATAAAATGCCAGTGGCTGCCTTTTCGTTTTGCTGGGAGGCGTCTGTATAAACGGTAATATGGTCAGTAAAATTATGGTCAGTAAAGGTCAACTTTAAGCACAATGCTTTTAATGTAGGGCCGCCAGTCTAACTGCGGGTCATATTCTGTACCCAAATATTTCACCGAATCAACTTTCGGGATTAGGATAGAATGAAACGACAGGGAAATGTAAAGAGGGGATGACGGTGAAAAAACAAGGACGGCACACTTGTTGACATTTAAAGTTAACATCAGCCAAACTTCAAGAGCATTTAAATACTCCTGCAACAATTGATACAGGATATGATTATTTTTCGCCGAAGCGAAAAAAGCAATATCATCCGCATACACATAAACTTTAAACAATGTTAAACAACAGAATGTTAAACAACAACGATGAAAGAACGGAGCCTTGTGGCACACCTCTAGACTAGGCGTATGTGTTAGAATTTAACGTACCCTTAGTGCAAAAGAAAGATCTGGTCCTTAAGAACTTAAGAAAGGTCCACGAAAGGTCCTCGCGAAGAGGTACGAATGAGGTTGTACACCAGCTAGCTTTTGAAGCAAAATTCTGTGTTCAACGCTGTCATACGCCTTAGCAATATCTAAAGTAACCAGAGTAGATACCTCTTTTTACATCATAGCAACCCTAATACGGCTCTCCAATTATATGTGCGCGATCCAAATTGAACACCCATTGCGAAAACCAATCTGAGCCTCACTGAAGCCTCGAAGAGACAGAGCATGATTCGTGAGGCGGCTGAAGACTACCCGTTCTACAAGCCTAACCAAATTTGATGTGAGAGCAATTGGCCGAATATTGTCGAGCTCAAAACCCTTTGTCTGGTCTTTTAGCAATAAAATTATTTTCGCTGTTTTCCAATTTTGTGGAATTCAGGCTGTTTCCAATGACGAGTTCACAATCTGCAAGAGGCCCAGGGAAAAGTTTTGCATTAGTATCTTCAGCATGCCAACAGTCACTCCGTCAACCCCAGGTGCAGCAGACTGCAGGCAATTTACTATAGACGTTAAATCAGACACAGGACCTCAGTAAAATCTGCACTAAAATAGAATGGAGTAGAAGGAAAGGCAGTGCGAGCATGAAAGTGCGCAGCAAGGCCTTGAGCTGTGGACTCCAAATGTTCTTTTTCATCCTGAGGGGGGAGCAGTGTGGATTGAGCGATATGAGAAGAGGGCAGCACGTTAGTACGTTCCATGTATCTATAGACAGATTTCCGATTGACTGGGTTGGACAAATAGGTGTTAATTTGCATTGTAGTCGTCCTTAGCCTGAGATATGATTTTATTAAAAGATGCTGCAAAAAATTTGTAAATTGATCCAGTTCTTAGGGAACTGGTTATGCGCTAGGCTCTTCCATGCGGCTTTCCTCTGACGATGAGCTTTTTCGCATGCTTCATTCCACCAGTTCGAAGGAGTCTTATTTTTAACGGTTGACTGAACCGTAAAGACTGATCGCCGAGTGGCGTCTAACACGGAAGTTAAAACTTGAGGACCGCGGTCAGAATTATTCGAGGGACCAACCGCCGAGAAGGCCTCACCTAGAAGTCTCTTGAATAGTGTACTATTGACTAATTTATGTGCGTAACCAGTCGCCCTAAGCGGGCTGCATGCAACAATGAAAGTGATTGGATAGTGGTCACTTGACGTACCGTTGTCAATTGTAGACCACGAAGATACCCCAATACCATTGACAGCTAAGGTTAAATCAATAGTTGACCGAGAATTTGCCCTCATGTAAGTTATGGCGCAACTGTTAAAACAGCACACACCGTTTGCTGACATCCAAGACCAAAGTAACTGCCCGCTGTAGTCTGTCCTGACACCCCACATAATATGGTGCGATTTGAAGTCCCAAGCCAGAACTACATTTTGGTTGTTGCGCAGTAAAGCATCTAGCCCGTCCGTGCTACGGACACCGGCGGGGAAGCATATTCGCAAATGTAACAGGGGCACACAGCAGCACAAGGATGTCATCTGAAACAATCTCACAATCAGGTTGCATTAATTTTGTGAGACACTTTAGCACGATGGTGCAGTTTTGATGAAATCAATGATACCAAGCCCCCACTCCTCCGTTTGGGCGATGAGCTCGAAAAACAGAGTAGCTTTGAATTGCAAAAGGACGATGTGGGGAGAGCCACGATTCTTGTGGTAAAATAATGTCTGGAGAAAATTGAAGAACAAGCTGCTGTAAATCGTGGCAAGATGTGATAGATCGACAATTTCACTGGAGAACTGAAATACTCGCCATGATTACTGCTTTAAAATTGAGGCCGCAACAGCCTTTTTCAACACGTCTGATTTCTTTGCAGTTTCTGGCGAACCTTTCTTGGTCTTCACATGCGAATGGTCTGATTTAGAAGGAGAAGAGGAAGCACGACGCTTCTCAGATTGAGTTGTCATTTCAACATCCGACTCACAAGAGTTAGAGAGGGAAACTGGGTCAGAGACATTTACACTCACAGGTGTGGAAGCAGAAGGGGTGATTGGTTGAATATTGTCAGCAGATACAGTGGATGGAGAACCGGTAGACGAGGTTAGGTTGCCTAACGCCGATGAATCAGCCTGCGCGGAAATTACCTGAAATAATCCATCACTGAACGTATTCATCATGCGGTCAAATACTCCAGCAACAGCCTTCTCTACCGCAGCGACGACCGCCTTTGTTTAGATTGTCTCCACATCGGCAGGGGTCGTGCGGACAATATTTGCGTACAAGCTCTGTCGTCTGCCAAGAAGGGCATAAGCATCTGCGCGTGAACACCGTTCGTTTTGAATAATGTCCAAGACAGACTGTTCATTGGCACGCTTCGGGCAGGGGGGATCGTCAGCTGTGTGATCGGAGTGGCAAAGGCAACAGATAAATGTCTCACAAGTGCAGACGTCGGAAGCATGATCACCGCCGCAAATTCGGCAGCGCGTTGCCGACTTGCAAGATTTCCCACTGTGACCAAAACACCAGCAGTTCTTGCATTGTAAGTGTCGGGACTGCAGTGGGTCAACACGGTATACAATGGGCCAGACTTTGGTTTCACATGGGCAAGAGGACCCTGCAAAAATCGCTATAATTGACTCAGAATCCGAGAGCCTCCAGCCTCTCTGTTGCAGCGGTAAACTGAGAGGATGTCAACACTGGCATCATGGAAATCTGCAAGAATTCCTTCTGGTGCAGTGGGGCGATCCACACCACGTATTATTCCTTTTACGCTGGCAAGTTGCTTAGGCATAAACGCTTTCACCGGGAGTGAGGCGAAAGAAATGCACTGCAGCAAGTCTGCAACACAATCCAAATGAGGTGATCTGCACAGAATTCGTCTTTTGCCAAAAGGTCTAACCTCAGCAATTTCAAGATAGCGGCTGGTCGCAGCCTTCAACTGCTCCTGGATCAGATGTGAGCTTTTTATTTTCATTAATCTATCTCCTACAGGCACCAGCGCCAGAGGGATGTCCTTCAAACCGTTTTGTGAAAAAGACTTAAACGGCATATTTTCAGCCGGCAAACTGGCAAACTAGGTTACCGGACCTGTGCCCGGGGATTTCATAGCCATTTTGCGAAGCCTAATAAGACACGACGCACTCAAAATGGGAAAAACCGGGCCAAATACCCCACTCGCGGAGTGGCCTCACCGGTAGTTGACGACAGGCCAGAAGACGCAGAGGCAGTTAGCAGCACCAAGAAACATTTAGGCACCGAGGCTTCCTTGAAGAACGCAGCGGAGCTAAGTGCCCAACACAGAAGAACGTCATTTTTTTTTTCCTTAAAGGCGAGAGCACAAGAGCGGGCTTAGACGCATGGCCGAGAAAACATCATGGAAAACTTCCACAAACTGCTCAACCATATAAAAAAAAAATTGGGAGCAGGTGAGAAAATTAAATGGCATCTTCTCATCTTTCACAATTCCTTTTTTAACGACATCTGGCACACAGACAAGCATAAGAGAACAGGCAGACATATTAGGGGAACACTTCGTGGCAGTCTCTACCTCATCACGTTATACCCAGTCATTTCTAAAGTATAAACTATGGACGAAAAGAAAAGTCTCCCCACAAGTGGAGGTGCTAACGAATAATACAATAGAATAATTACCCTCCAGGAAATCACTACAGTACTGTTTTCCGAAAAAACACCGCTTCAGGACGCGACCAAATACACTATGAAATGCAGGCAAATCTTTCCCAGCCTGCTGTACAGGTACTTATAAGATTATTTAACAAATTATGGGTAACGGGAAAAATACCTAAAGCCTGCAAGAAAGCAAATATTGTACCATTTCTTAAACCCGGCAAGCCGCTAACATCTCCTAGCAGTTATAGACCCATAGCCATTACCAGCTGCCTAGCCAAATCCTTTGAAAGTGCCCTAAATATAAGATTAATTTTTGTCCTTAAGTCTTGTGAACTTCTTGACAGCCACCAGTGCGGTTTCAAAAAGGGATGCCCCACAACATATTACCGAGTTCGTCTAGAAAATACTGTCCGAGAGGCTTTTGTTCATAATTAACATTGTCTTGCTGTGTTTTTTTTTATTTGGAGAGGGCATACGAGACGGCCTGGAGGCTCGATTCTTCGAGACCTTGCCGAGCATGGCATCCGAGGCAGAATGTGGAACGGTTTAAAAGACTTCTTATCCGACCGTTCATTTTATGTGCGCCTAGGTATAACCTTTTCGAGGAATTTCATCCAGGAATATGGAGTATCTCGGGGGTGCATTTTCAGCACTATCCTCTTTGTTGTAAAAATCAACTCTCTAAGTAAAATAATCCAAGGTTCGCTACGTACTCAGTCTATGTAGACGACCTTCAAATAGCTTGTACATCCTTCAATATATAAACATCTGAAAGACAAATACAATTACCAATAAATAAATTGGCAACTTGGGCGGATAAACATAGTTTCCGGTTTTCCCCCCAGAAATCAGTGCCAATTCTCTTCTCATTAAAGCAAGGCATACATAGAGATTGCAACCTTCACCTTAACGAAATAGAGTTTCCCGTGAAAAATGAACATAAATTTCTAGGTATAACATTTGATAGAAAGCTTACTTTCCTGCCTCACATTAATGCGTTAAAAAGGAAAGCCTCTCAATCCCTGTGCATACTCAAAGTACTTTCACAAAAATACTGCGCTTCCGACAGGACATGTCTTCTACAAATTGATCGCTCTGTAATACGCTCTACCTTAGATTATGGATGTATAGTTCATAGCACAGCGAGACCATCGTGTCTTAAACGGCTGGATCCGGTCCATAATTTAGGCTTGCGTATTTCCACTGGTGCATACAGGACGTCACTCATAAACAATCTGTATGTAGAAACAAACGAGCCATCGCTTACAAACAGAAGAACGATGCTCACTGTTCCTACATACTTAAAATCTGTTCACCACCTAAACACGTCTGTTACCAAATAGTCACAAAGTGCCCATCCAGAATACTGTTTAACAACAAGCCGCAAAGTACCAGACCACTGCTCTTGCGTTTTGAAGAGATGTGCTAAAATCTCGGCGTACTAGACACATTGTCTGGCATTGCGGGAAGACGAGATCCACTGCCGATATGGTACAATTTCGCGGAAATGTGTGATCTCACTCTTACATATTTAAGCAAAAATTACACTCCACGACAGCATGTATTACAAGATTTTTTTGCACTACAGGAATAATACAGTAGTTGCACAGCTTTTTATACAGATGGCTCAAAAAGATATGTTTACGTTGGAAATGCAGTGGTACAAGGGAACTGCAGTCAAAATGTAAGGCTTCCACAGTGTGCATCAATCTTCACTGCCGAATGTCATGCCGTCTATGTAGCGATTGGACAAATAGTAAAGGAGAACAGCAAAAACAGCATTGCTTACACCGATTCTCTAAGTTTACTTACAGCTCTCCACTCTAGAAATGCAGTCACTCGTATACGTGGTGATACAAACAACATAGTAGTAGCCACAGCTGAAGGACCAAATCTAAATATCTCCTGGGTACAAGTCATATCGGAAGTAAAGGCAACTAGAGGGATGAATTATGCGCTGCTCAAGCACGTGAAAAGCAAATAAATAAAGTAAATATTCTGTTAAAAGATTGCTTTAACTTAATACATCATAAAATAAGACAGAAATGGCAGTCCGCGTGGAACAACGAAGTAAAAACCAAAGTACACAATGTGAAACCAATTATAAGTGAATGGAAGTCCTGCACCTATCAGGTAAGTTTTAAGGAAGTGAGTATCTGCCATCTTCTTGTAGGACACACACACCTCACGCACAATTTTCTACTTACAAAACAGGATCAACCTGTTTGCGATGAATACGGAGACGAAGTTACGATTAACCACATTTTATTGTCCTTTGCGAAACTATAGAAAAACTAAGAAAAAAGTACTTTAC
Organism: Amblyomma americanum; assembly: GCA_030143305.2. Classification (NCBI taxonomy): domain Eukaryota; kingdom Metazoa; phylum Arthropoda; class Arachnida; order Ixodida; family Ixodidae; genus Amblyomma; species Amblyomma americanum. Next base: position 72,018 of record JARKHS020035127.1, on the reverse strand, counting down.
TCAATTTTATACCGAATATGCATACCTTTTCATCCTGCACTGCTTTTAAGAGATAATGCAATTATTGATATTTAATGCGCTTTTAGCTTCCTCAAAGAAACCGAATTTCACAAAAGACTATAAAAGTTTTTACACACTGGTCTGCTTGTATTTTAGTACACTTCAATCACTTTCTTTTTCCGGAGAAAAGGGCTGAGGTTGTTTTATTTGATTGTTTAGGGGCCTCCAGTCCTTGCCCAGCCAAGGATGGGTAATGAGGTTACCCGACCTCTTCACAACATTTAATGTTAGCCATTTAAAATCTTCTTTTTGCTCTGAATATTAGGTAGAAGAAAATACCTTTTCATGCTTTCTACACTACATAATATTTTATCTCTGCAAACATTTGCAGAAAACAATTCCTTATACCTTGTGTTTGGCGCATGATAGCCTTAGTTGCTTATGCGCCATTAAACACAACAGAACACAGAACCGAAATGAGAGCGGAAACACGAGTTAGAAACGGCAAAGGCACAAAGAAACGAACACGTCGCAACATAATCGGCAGCAGTATAAGAAATGCTTCCACATTATACTGCACCTAACCATACTTAAGTGAAACCCTGGAATTTTTAAACGACATTAAGTCTGAGAGGTCATCTGCGCTTTACAAGGCGATATAAATAGGGCTGCATCACGACGACAAAACATCTACAAAGCTCGCTGAGAAGAAAGTGCTTTTTAGTCACAATATCATGTAAATGGCCTAAACGTTCTAGGCAGCGTTCACTTTGAGCGAGAACGGTCTACCCAGTTGAAAACATCGTCACCCAACATTCAGAAAGCTACTAAGCATACACAGACTGCAAATCACGAAATTCCGCTGTACGCAAGAGCTCTGCTCTGCATCATATTTGGCGCATTAAAGTACTCACAAGTGCAAGTTGACTGTGGCGTTGTCTTACCGCGAGCACAAATATTTTTCGCGCTTTGTTCACTCAGCACAGTCAGCAAAACAAATAAACATTAATAGAAATGAATAGAATTAAAAATGGAAGATGCTCTTGCCAAAGCAGACCGCGTCAAAGAACAGCGCGGGCGATACTGCCGTAGGCGCTCTGCCCTTTATATATTTGTGATGGAGGGAATTTTACACTGCGGCTCAAGATTGAAAGGTGATGCTCTTAGAAGCGACAGCTCATTAGCGGGAAGCGTGTGAAAACTTGCGAGTGTTGACGGCGTCCCTCTAAATTGTGTCACGACTCCATCACCGCTTATGATCTTTTCCGCACCTTATTTTGCGCTCGCCACACCACAGCCGCAAGGAGGCTGTAATTTTGAAGTAACAAGAATCGGTCACGGGCAGTTCCGGGTTCCTTTTTAAAGCGCAAGTAGAAGTGACGGTGTGCAATTCAACGGAAGCTAAGGCGTCAACCATGTACGCATAAGTGTGTGCAAGAAATGCCAAAAATAACTTAAGCGTCGAGTCATTCTTTCCTGAGAATCGGATTGGATTGGAAAAAATATCTTATTTCGTCAAGAAGAGCTCGGTGATCGGAGGGCCGTTAGTCCTAGTCCATGGATGTTGGCGACCTGGTTGGCCCACTCGACGGCCTAGACTTGCGTCTGCGGGTCTGAGCTGGCCAGCGCAGCCTCCCACCGCTCTAGTGAAGCGATTTGCACCAGCTCCGCCGGAGACGGTTCTTCCTTACAATCTCATAAGATGTGGCGTCAGCCAGAGCGGAAACATTGTGGTTCGTATTGAGAAGGATACATGCGTGAAAGTTCCGAACTCGCCTGCCCAATGTGTACTGGTGGGTAATGTCATGAAAAGAGGTCATGTGAGATGCCATCGCGCTGTGTCTCAGGGCCATCTTCCGCTTGAAAATTTAAAATCTTCAAGCAGAAATTGAAAATAAGTTTTTGAGGAAAGCAAACTAATTTTCAATTTTTCTGTAACGTTGTCAACGACAACCTCAGTTCTCTCCCTCCTTTTCAACCACTCCGTTCGATGGAGGCGAAAGGCGCCAGTGTGCTGTGCGATGTCAGTGCACGTTAAAGATCCCCAGATGGTCGAAATTATTACGGAGCTATCCACAAGGGCACCTCTTTCTCGCATGCTTTTTTATTTCCACCTGAATTCTTCCCTTGCCCCGCCGCGGTGGCTCAGTGGTTAGGGCGCTCGACTACTGATCCGGAGTTCCCGGGTTCGAACCCGACCGCGGCGGCTGCGTTTTTATGGAGGAAAAACGCTAAGGCGCCCGTGTGCTGTGCGATGTCAGTGCACGTTAAAGATCCCCAGGTGGTCGAAATTATTCCGGAGCCCTCCACTACGGACCTATTTGTTCCTCTCTTCTTTCACTCCCTCCTTTATCCCTTCCCTTACGGCGCGGTTCAGGTGTCCAACGATATATGAGACAGATACTGCGCCATTTCCTTTCCACCAAAAACCAATTATTATTATTATTAATTCTTCCCTTCCTTGACAGTGCGGTTCGTGTGCTCACCGAGACATTAGGCGATTACTGCGCCATTTCCTTTCTTCAATAAGCAATTATTTTTTTTTTATTTTGAGCTAAGACAAGGCGCATAAGTGCCTCAATCTTCAATCGCGCTTTGGGGCACGTGGCGGGGGTGTCCACCTTAAAAGAACGTACTTTCGCGCAATATTTTGTGCTTAGGAATGCCAAACCGTCAGTGGGAGTAGAGATGGCTTCCTGGCCTTACGGAGCTGGGATCCAGGGCATCTCACTAAAATTAAACAATGGGCGGACTAGTGCTGGCTGACCAGGACATACTGGCTGCGGAAGAAGTGGCGATTGCTCTAGCTGCAGCACACACTACTTCGGAATACATTCTTACAGATTCACCGACAGCGTATAGCAATTACCTCAGGGGCAGGATCACACTGCTGGCAGCTGAAATACTGCAAGACAGCTACACCCGTTGCTCCAAACCCGCACATAAACACTTAATATAGGCACGAGGTTACCAGGGCATCCCAGGGAACGAGAGCGCACATGCCTCAGTCCGAGCATTTCTCCCTCTGGATGACGTGGCTCCTCCCCGCTACTAACTTACACCGATATACTTCAGCACATTAAGATTATCCCGTCGGATCTATCCTCCGCCAGCTAAGACTCTAGACAAAGGAGAGGAACTACACCTTTGAAGGCTACAGACCAACACTTACAACAACCCACGAAGACTGCACGCAAATTCTGCGAGAAGGTGGAACTGCAACACATGGTATGGGCCTGCCAACGAAATCAGGCGGTCATTGTTAATAACCAGCCAACGCAGGAGGGGTGGGAGGCAGCTCTGACCAGATCAGACGAAACGAGTCAGAAAGAACTCATCGAAAGAGCCACTACAGGAGTCTACGCCAATGGGTTCCGGATAGAGAGCTCCAACCGCCGCTACAACCTCCTAAACAAGTTCATTAAAATATTTTCACCACCCAGGGCCTCTCGCTCATGTGGTGAGGGATCCTTGACACCGGGGGTATCTGTTGCTAAACCGTCGTCGCCGCTTGAGATGACGCGGTTTTTGCGACGCGTGTCCTTACCCTTCCTCTCATATCTCTTTCAACAAGCCTACTGTTTGTACGTTGCAGCGATTGCGGATCAGCTTGAGCCAGTGGACAGGCCCGTGCACTTTTCTTTTGATTCTTCCTGCAGTCGCAACAACAACAGCAATAAACCGCCAGCCATTTTATTCTTTAGCTGGTAAATTTCCCAGTGCTAAAGGAAAGAAAAATTACCTGGCCCTAGTCATTGCCTTATAAAATGTCATAAAGCGTGAACTTATATCAGCTATGAAATGCTTTGAATTGAATTGGCTGTTGGGGAAAGCATATCGAGCAATATCTGTCTCACATATGGGTGGGCACCAGAACCGCGCTGTAAGGGAAAGGATATAGCAGGGACTGGGAGAAGAAAGGAAGAGTTGCCATAGGGCTCCGGAATAATTTCGACCACCTGGGGATCGTTAACGTGCACTGACATAGAACAGCACACGGGAACCTTTGCGTTTCGCCTCCATCGAAACACAGCCGCCGCGGTCGGGTTCGGACCCGGGAACTCCGGATCAGTAGACGCACCCGAGACACTGAGCCACCGCGGCGGGTGCTGCACATGTTGCATTCAGAATATGAGTTTACTGGGCCCTAATTAAGGGACCCTAATTTAAAAACAAAAGGCATTGCATAGGGTAAAACTATTGCGGAGAATGACACTGTCGTTGCGTTTGCCTGTAAACTAACGGCACAGGTATCAGAGCTTGTGCGTCCTTCGTCTCCTGACGTGCGCAAAATGCTATTTTCTTGACTCCAGATCAGTAGCCGAGCGCCCTAACTACTGAGCCACCGCGGCGGGTGGAATGCTTTCAAATGGGTCCATTTTCGCAGGTCGACCTGTATAGCATTTTCGGAGTTGAAAAAATTGACTTTTGTGCGCGCTCATGTGATAGCGTTGCGCCACCTGTCCCTGGAGCTGCACACCACTAAAAATGCATTTCTAATTTGCGCGGAAGATGACGCCACAATCGTGTTAAAGAATTTCGATCTGTTGGAATTTGAACATCCACTAATAAACGCAAGGAAAAGCTCAACAAAAAACTGACATGTATAGCCCGATGGCCCTGCGATGAGAGGAATGATCTAATGGAACACAAACATTGTTGCTTGACTTTGGCGTCATTCTCAATATCGCCTTTCGGTATAATATGCAGAGTCTGCGAGGAAGCAGCCCTGCCACTACCTAAGCTACTAGCCCTGCCACTACATAAGAATATGCATCCTGCTCACTACGAGGGGAGAAAGAAAGCTTGGGCAAAAGCTGTACACAAAATGTACAGCCAACATGAAGCGGTATAGGTCGATGCGGCGTAATACCCACTGGAACAAGCGTTCGTACTAGCGGCGGTGGACACACAAGCCCCCCCCCCCACATTTATAGTCTCCGGTACTACTAAAACGAGGTCCTCAGACACGGCAGAAGAAGCCGCTATCACCCTTGTAATCATTAATACCAACGCTGATACTATACTAAGCGGCTCTAAATTCGTCATACGCAGTTATGTAAGGGATATAATTTCTCAGGCACCAATGAATATATTCGGTCGAACGAAAACTGAGAATCACTTAGTTGGTATATGGGGTTTTATCGTCCCAAAGTTACTCAGGCCATGAGGGACGCCGCAGTGTAGGCTCCGGATACTTAGTTGATATGGGTCTGCGCTCTCTCGGGGAACCCTGGAAACGAAGCGGCAAGCATCAAAGCTCGAGTATTCGTCAGCCGAGCAGGGGACGCGGCAGTTACTTTGAGTTTCACGAAGGACGACCTAGCATCCTATTTTAAACTAGAAAGGAGGATCTGACACCCTCCAGACAAAAACTTAGATAAGGAGCCGAACACCACTTGGAGGTGACTCCAAACGCGATCCTTAATGGATCCTTGTTTACTATCAAAATTCTATCCGGGTGATTACGACCCGGAATGTACACCATGTGGCCAAATAGCCACTTGCGATCACATATTGTGGAACTGTAAAGAGGAGCTGCCACCGGAATCTCAAATAAAATTTCCTACTCTCGAGCAATGGGAGGCCGTGTTGGTCAGCTCCGAACTGGGCGTTCAATCCCGGGCCAATGAATAGGATATTCAGATCGCTGTCAGCCGTGGACTGATCGTCAGAATTTTGCCTGCTGACGACATAAATGTTTTGCATTAAGGCTTCGACAGGGCGAGTTGGTACTGATTTATATTTGAACAGCACAATGAAACAACGGGACACAACGAAAAATAGACACCACAAGCGCTGTCTCGCAACTAAATTTTTATTCACGGCAAAGGTCTCTTAAATACTAGGAACAACAAACACAAACGAGAAGGAAAACAAAAGAAAACAAAAGTGAACACAAAAGCTAATCATCATGCCCACAACGGTGACAATCGGCAAGAGCACAAGGCTACACATCTTGGCCGGATAAGTACATGATCTCTTTTTCAGTTAGTGTGACAGAATGGTCACTAATACAACTATCTAATTCCAAGCGGATGTGAAAAGCCTCTAATATTTCACGCGTTAGGCTGTCATTATGTTTACCTAAGATGACGGTGTTAGAAAACAGAGGGGTGCATGTACCTTCTCTCCAGTGACCGGCAAGGTTACAAGATGACCCATTATCTCGGGACCTCTGGTGTTTACTTAGACGAGCGTTAACATAACGTCCGATCTGGCCAATATAAGTCACCCCGCAAGTGCACAATATCCTGTACGCAATGTCGACATTACAGGGCACAAAAGGGCTCTTATAGTTGGTCTGACAGCCTCCACTCTTTTTCTTAGCGGTTGTTGCTTTTGCGTTCGCTTCCACCTGCCTGCAGACACCTCTAAGTTTCCTTGGCGCTGAAAAAACCGCGTCAACATCGTATCTAGCCGACACATTTTTTAAACCATGCCCTACAACATATGTGTAAGGCACCACCACGAACTTCTTTTTTTTTCTTGATTTGGTTTACCCTCTCTATTGATCCATCTTAGAAGTTTATCGCATTACCTGGAAGTCACATGAGAAGGGTAACCGCTAGATTTTAATCGGCCAACTTGACGAAAAATGCTTTCGTTTATTCTTTCAAGACATGACATGTTTATGGCAGATTTAAGGCTAGAAAAAACAATACCATTTTTTACCAGTTTTTGGTGGCCTGACTGGTAATTTAGGAAAGACTTGGAACTATAGCTTCGGAATTATAGATGTGAAAAGGATCCTGAATTTTCAGACACGACAAATGCTTTTGAAGATAGCTGGACACGAAGAACTTCCAAGCGCCGTGCACATACACGATAGATCTAAAGGGAACATTGACCTTATGTGTCTTCGCAGTAAAGAAAACGTAAAGGTGCAATCCTCTTGCGTCCTTAACAGAAGCCGCGAGGCCTTGCAAGTTGTTTTCTCCCAAAAGACGAAGGGCACTTGCCTTGACTTTGTTAGCTCTGAATGTCACACACTTGAAGTTCTTCGTTAAGGCTTGACACGCTTTTTCTTCAAAGGTGTCAGCAGGGAGAACGACGAAGCACCCTTCCTTGTCGGCGACCATTATTTTCAAGTCGGTACGAGATTGAAACATTGCAGACATTGTATACTATTATGCACATTAAGCCATTGGCCCGTCCTCGATCTCCAATTTAACAGGACCCCTGTCCTTCCGTCTTCCAATCTATCAGACTACATACTATTACCGCTCCTTTTCACATCCAAACTTTCCTGTATCCTGCAATTAACCGCCTGTGTCTTGGCCACTCCCCCGTAGTGGGTATGTGCCAGCAACGTCTGAGGCCTTCCTTCCTTCCTTCTGAGGCCACTAGATGCTGCAAAGTCAACGAGCTTCCTCATGCGAGAGAAATTTCCTTTGCTTTTCTTTTGTTCTTTCGAAAACATCGAACCATTCAGCGATGCATTGAAACTGGCTTTTTTTGCCTGCCAACCAGGTTATTTTCATTGGCAAGCACTTGTGGTGTCTATTCTTCGTTGTGCCCCGTTGTTTAATTGCGCTGTTCAAGTATAAATGTTTTACAATGCAATGCCGGATAAAACTGCACGTCTCTTTGTAGTTTCCTTTCTCTCTCACTTTTAAGAGCATTAGCTATTGCTACTTACGTTTCGTTTGTTCAGGACGCTTCTGTCTGTAATCACGATCAAATTGATCAAAACAGTTATCACGTGACCACACTATACCACATAGCTACAGTGGACGCGTAGCGCGTCAATTATACCTATGCTTTTGATCAGTTATACAGGGTGTCCCAGCTAGCATGGACCAAGATATTAAAAAAACCTAACCGATCTTCGGAACTGAGATCGCGTTAATGCTGTTAGGGCAAATCTAAAGTTTAGGTGCTATTTTCTAGCTCGTACTACTTGAATAATTAGTTGAGAAAAAACTAATATTTTAATATAGCTTTAAACGTTCAGGATTCAATAGGAAAGTTTTGGAGCTCCACAAGCATTGGCCAACCCATACACATCCAGCGAGATAGTCTTAGCTGGGCTGCTTTTATTCGGGAAAAAGAAATCCCGCGGAATTTTCAAAAATCCACCGTGCTCCGTGCTCCAGGGTGCGCCGTGATTAGAGCGCGCTCATCCGTGACTTGTAAAAAAACATCGCCAGCGCCGCAACTGCTCTTCGGTTACGAGAAAGGGCTTCTATTTTTGTTCGGTTCAGACGTTACCAGAAGCGGCTGGTGACGCATTGTTCATTCTGCTAGCGTGAGAGCGCAATTATCACCGCAGAAATGGGCGCTGGCTTTCTTTCAACTGCCGCGCGAACCCAATGGCGCTTATCTTGGAACCAAGCTCAACGCGAAGCTCTGTCATGTCCAGCACGAAAGGGGCGAAGCGAGTGATGTTTTTTACTAAACACGCACGAGAGCGCTGTAGCTGCAGCGCATTCGAGCACATGGAGCGTACAGTCACGTAGTATTTCTTAAACTCCGCGGGCTTTCATGTTTCCCGAATTAAAACGGCCACGCTATGTCTATCTCGTTAGAGGTGCCTGTTTTGGACGATAATTGGGGAGCGGAACAAATTTCCTATTAACGCCTGAACGTTTCAAGCTCTATTTAAAAAGTTAATTTCTCGCGACTAATTATTCAAGTATGACCATAAAAATGGTACTGTAACTTTAGAAAAACTTTAACAAGAACTACGCGATTTCAGATCTGAAGGAAGCTTGTTTTTTTTTTAATCGACTTCTAAGTTTTCTGGGACACACTGTATATGTGCTAGTATAACGACCAAGGATTTGGTACCTCCCTCGGGACTTCCATTCGCATAAAATTTGGTTGCCACGCATTTGATGCAGAATGATTGAAGTGGTGTCAAACGATTTGGCATGTTCCTGGGGATAAATTTACTATTCGAGATTAATCCAAATATATATGTGGGATATGCATCGACGACCTTGCCGCCCTCAAACCATGCATTCCGAGTACCTTCAGAAGACCATTACGGCCGAAGCGTTTTTTGCAGGGCGTCCCAGATGGCGTGAAACGATTGGTCGTGTTGTGATGCACACGTTTATAAAATTTATTAACCCGCCTAAGATAAGACATTTCGACTGCTAAAAGACAACACGCTGGTTTATCAAAGTTACTAGGTGTGGTCGCATTGAAAAAAGGGAACGAAACTGATCATGATGGGCCACAAAAGACGAGATCTTGACGCTCTTGAACAGAACGAAAGGCCGGAAGCGACGCAATTGTACAGTTCCGTGTTGTGCGTTCCGCACTTGTCAACAACGGCGTGATGTCCTGTAATCCCATGGACGAGAGGTTAAACGTTCCAATGCGAAAAATCGCGGGCGACTACTTCACGAAATCTGCTGCCTTGATGTACCCGGATAATAGCGTCGCGCGGCTTAAATGTTGCTGTTGTCCTCTGTTGGACGGCTTAAATGGTACCGGCGCCCTCAACTTCGCCCTTTCGGTCTTCCTTCATTCTTTAAGTGCGTACTTAATCCTTACTTGCCCTTCGCGTGATTAAGAGCCTCACTGCTCCGCCCCTTTGGTTTCCTCAGAACCATTGATACTTACCTTTGTCAAGGACGCGTCTGTCTGCTATGAAGGCCAGATTGACTAAAGCAGTTGCCACGTCACCAGACTATACAACATAGCAACAGTTGGCGCATAGCACTTCAATAGATGCCTGTATTTTCGATCCAGTATAGTGGCCATCGAAGTAAACCCCCTCCGCGGGACCACCATTTCCATACATAAAATTTGGGGGCCACCCCTTAGACGAGAATGTACGAAGTGGTGTCAAATGACTTGGCATCTTCCTCGGGATAAATTTACTAATTGAGATGAATCCTAAAATATGTGCGGGATTTGCATCGACGACCTTTTCTCCCTCAAACCATGCATTCCGAGGACCTTCAGACGGCCATTACGGCTGAACCGTTTGTTGTGGGGTGTTCAGTATGGTGAGAAATGATTGGTCGTGTTTTGATGCAGAGGTTTATAAATTTATTAACTGATATAGCGAGGAAATATACGGGTTATAGCGAAGGTAGCTGTAAATCCCAATAATAGTTCAAAATTAAAAAGGTAGATTGTGCTGCTTGTGTCTTGGAAGGGGCGTTTCCGGAAAGAAAACAATTGTGGATCGATGGATTTTATCTTCTCCATGTTTTCTGAGCACACCGATGTGAACTCTTAAAGTTCCCGTAGCTAACTCTCTTAAGTCAATCACTGAGGCCGTGTTTGTGGAGAATGTATTTGTTACTTTCTCCATCCATCATGAAGACAGCTGTATTCCTTTAATCTCCTTTTTCATCCTGTGCTTTTGTGCTAATATCGCCCGCTGTTTCTGCATTTTATTTTCAGATTTTGATTCTCGCGGAAGTAAGGACGGGTCAGAAAAAAATTTTATAGTGGTTTTTAGGGAAAGAAATGACGCAGCAACTGTCTCATATAACTCGGTGTACACCCAAACCGCGCCGTAAGTGAAGAGATAAAGCAGGGAATGAGAGAAGAAAAGAAAGAAAAAGATGTCATAGTGGACGGCATCGCAAAAAGTTAGAGCTCACTGCAGAATTTGCATTGGGAGAATGCGAAAGACGGAGCCCTCCACTACAGTCCCTCTTTCTTCCTTTCATTTCTTTCACTGCTTCCTTTATGCCTTCCCTTACGGCGCGGTTCATGCGTCCGCCGAGATGTGAGATCCTGCGCCATTTCCTTTTCCCAAAACCAATTTTCAATGCGAAATCATTAGCGCTGCCGCTACGTTGGCGGCTCCTAATCGATGACTTTATGCATATACCCATTCCGTGAAGATCCGACCGCCACGCTTCGACGTCCGATGCTACCACTCGACGATGTGTAAAATTTTGAAGACATTAAAGACAGATTTGTTGCTCTGAACGAACTTTTTATTTGTTTGTTGCAACTTTCTTGACTCACTTCACGCACAAACGTCCTCGTAATCATGTAGAAACTGCGACAGATCCATATCTTCTGCTGTTGTTACGATGTCTTCATCATGGGGCGGAAAGAGGTCCTCTGACCGCAACCTATCTCGATTTGGTCTCCGGATCAGATGGCACAATGGTTGCTTTGTTGTAGGTAAGGTAGGATCCAACATACTTATGTCTTGTGGCGCCGTCGTTACGAAAAGCCAGATATATGCATGACGTGGTGGCAGTTTAAGGCGACGCAGCCATGCGTAGGCCCATTTGTTTTTTTAACTCAGTCGGAAACTCAGTGTTCAATCTAGAATTTTGTTGCAATCGCCCACGACGACAATTGGGCGGTTCCGAAGGCGTAGTGGCATGTTGCGTTTCACAAACGCCGATGCCGATGCGTGCGATAGGTTTGGCGCCAGATATGCACAGAGAACCATGAGTTCTTTTGAGAGACATACCCCGCACATTTCTCCAACGTAGAAGATGCCATCCAACTTGAGCGAAATAGCTTCTAGATCAACTTGCACGTATATTGCAGCAGCGTTCTCTGGACGCCTTTCGTCACACTCAAACGGATACCCAAGTAGTTCTCATCGGGCTATCCTCATCTCGTTGAAGCACAGAACATCGGCCTTGTTGATGTTGACATCGTGTAGAACGTCTTGTCCGTGCTTCATCAAAGAACCGACGTTGCCGGACACCAAAGATATTTAACAGCATTCATAAATTCTTCGCTCTCCTTGGTGATGGCAGGAAGTGGATGTCCTTTCAGTCTTGCAGTCTCAATGAGTAAAGCTGAAATTTGGGCGAGTTGGTAAGCATTCATGGTGGGTGAACAGCGCAACAAAAGCGGTACAAGCGCTTGTCTTGCCTTTGTCCCCCCTTTGTTGCGCTGTTCACCCACCATCTTGCAGACTCGTCGGGTAGAGCTCGGTTTCGACTTTCTTTTCCGTGATTAAACGTGATGCTGCCACTCTTTTTGGTCAAGTAGATCCCGCTGATGCTAGTAACCCTACTGATAGCGATGTATACGAGCTTTTTGGGATGCGTCTTGGCGCATTCGACAACAGCAAACCAATAGGTTCCGCCCTAGCATTTGTGCAATGCAATCACACATGGTTGCGCGACAAGGAACTGCTGCCATGGGAGCTGAATGCGCGAGATCCCCTTCCCTTTAAGGTGACAGGAGAGCTTGACGATGTCAGTTGTAACCCAGTCATGGTGTATTGCAGCATTATGCATGCGATGATAGTAGCTTTCAAGCGTTCTAAGACTCTTATGCCTGTCGGAAATTCCATCCACAGTGTGAAGGCGTTTCCGTGCGTGTCCTTCTGCACGTAGCGTAAGTTTCCGATGGATTCGTTGACTAATCAACGGAGAACGTTGATATTCCTCACCTCCATGTAAGGATGACCGATACATAGCATCAACTTTAAGGTGACTTGCTAGTCAGCGATCCAGTTTCGGCTTTAGGGAGTTTTGCAATCATCGTTTCTTCAAGTTCTTTTTCACTTCGGTGTTCCATTAGAGAATCGATAGCAACGAAGACGTAAGCCGCACGTCCGGCTTGTTCTCCAGCCTTTTCGTTGTAAGCATCTGTATCCTGGTTGGAGTAGTGCAGTCTCAAACCATCGGGACAGAGCCTATCGGCGTCCTCGATGGAGACAAACATGCTCTTCATTAACTTGACCTCATCTTCTGCAAGCGGCGGCTCATCTCCTATCTTTGAGAGCATGGATGAAAATGTCGAATTAATCTTGTCCAACACAATAGTACGAAAAGGCATGTCAAGGCATTCGTTCTATATTGGAGAAGGTATTCATCAAATTCGAGCGCTTGTGCACTTCTGATGCACTGACTGGTGGGAGTTGTTTGAAATCCTCACTAAGGATGATGTCGAAGCCATCAAAGAGCTCATTTAGACGTCTGGATATGTTCCCCAGTCTTTGATCGATCATGGCCGACCTGTCTGCCCACATCATACTGACTTCGTCGATGATGACACACTTAGAGTTTCTGAATGCATTTCGGTATGCATTGAGATCGCTGCAGGAGAGATCCTGTTCCCGTAGCTTGTTTAACATGGTCAACTTGAAAGCAGAGTGAACAGCAATTACTCCATGAGAGACTGGTTTGTCCGTTGTCGCACAAGCTATGTTACACTCTTTATCTTCAACAGTGCGGTATCTGTTGTAAAGATCTATTATGAGCCTGAGTATGAACGCTTTCCGCACCCTGCTGCTCCAGTGAAGATCTGTAACGGCGCAGATTACGGCGTAGTAAACCTGTGGATGACTTCTGTCAGGATCTCGAACTGCCCAGGGCTTGTGAGACGCGCCTTTCCCAAGAATACTCCCGTGGGTTGTATCTCTGTTCTAGCCTGCACTGCTGTACAGCTTGGTACAGAGGACGCTTGTTACCTCTCAACTTGAGAATTTGCCAGCATGTCCGATTTATCAATAGTGTCCACCATTCTGACAAGCGTGTTGTTGTCTTTATCCGACTGGTCCATCTGTCTGAGCGTTTCGACTTCGCTATCTTGTATTTGATCGTGCGGAATTTGCTTTTCACCCAGCAACTTGTCACATTGTTCGTGCAAATCTTGAATGTTGGTGATCCGCGTATACTTCTCTTATTCATTATGAACTCGTATTTGTCAAAGATTTCGGTGAACTAGTTGCATTCAAGTATGTCTACTTCCCTTCAGGAAGGGTAGAAGAGAAGGACATGTTCACTTTTGAAGTTTAGAACGTAGTGGGTAGGGTAGCAGGGATATCGAAGAATCGCCAGTTGCTGACGCAACATCTCATTCTGTGTTCTGAACTCTGTGGCACATTGTGCAAAGCACATGTCCCCCAGTTCTTGAGGAGGATCTTCATGACGTTCCATGGCCGTCTTCTTTCACACATCTGTGCTTGCTTCGTGTAATCCTTTTCGCTCCAATACTTCATTTGTCTTCCTGACTCGTATCGTCTCATCTGGCCACGCTGTATTAGCAGTGACTACGTCATACGTCTTTTTAGACATTCCAGGTTTCAGCAGAAAGCGAGGAGTTTCATATGCTGACATATCTAGTGCATTCAGCATCTTCAGGTTGATATTACCAATCGCCTTATAGTACGTGAGGTCTTCTGGCGACTCTAGCGACCTTCTGAATTTCTTTGTGTAGGTAAGACATTTCTCGACTGGACTTGTTAGCGTAGGCAACTACATACATTGCACAGGCATACACGTCAAGAACGAGTTGAATGTCCACATTTTACTCTAGTACTGAAGCAATCCACTTTGTTTGAAGCAATGAACTTTCGTCTGTTTGGTGGTCCTTTTCAGCATTAAGACCGGTCTTGATATGCCAGGTCGTACTATAGAGATGTGCTCTTATTCAGACTTTACGTTATGATCCCTCCACATCTTATCTATGTCTTCATACTCAGTGCTCTCCAGCGCCTCGTGGATCTTGTAATACTTTGCCCGTAGACAACGGCACTCATCTGCTTCAGACTCGGTGAAAGCTGCTGGCAAAAGCTTATCACCATAGACGTTTTCAATGGCCAAAAAGGCGCGTTGAATCAAACTTAGATGTGCCTGTTCTCGTAGCAGGTATGTTGTATATGCTCATGAAGCTGACACCTAGGCCGCGACACCAGATTCAAGTCGACAGAGGCGAGCGTTTCCGCCATACCTATAGTTTTCGGCACATACTTCACAATATATTCATCAGGTGCGTTACTCTGCCACATTATAATGGGTGCGTGAGCGCTTCCCTGATGCTGTATATCTATGCACTTGAAGGTTTCGATTATATAGCATTCTCCAAGCGGAGAGATGTGCACGTTAGAGAAGATTGACATGGTGAATCAAACCTTGTGACCAAAGTTCAAAGCGCAGGTTATCGGGGCCTCGGTCACCAGTTATGCTCCCTACATTACTGTGAGATCCTCAACCAGCAATGGCAACTCAGAGTGATCAAGTTTCAGTCGTGGAAGCAGTCCTAGAAGTCTCGTCCAGCTGACTTGTGAAGCTGACAACGTGAAAAAGGCTGAAGGCATCCCAAGTTGTCGAACAGCAGCAAACACTTCCTGCTTTCAAAAATGACAGTGCGTATCAGTATTGGGTAAGCCTTCCATATACGCCTCGTCATTATATATAGCTTTCACGACAAATGCCTTCTCTTTCAGCTGAGCTCGCGTGACCGTCTGCATTGCATGATTGTTGCCAGACATCATTGCCATAGACGACGCAACACGATATCGCACGACCTTCGCCGCCATGTGAGGAACGTGACTGGGAGTCGCTGCTCTTCGATCTCAACGAACACTCGCTGGAGTAGGCTTTGCTTCTTGCTTTATGGTTGTCCCAATTATATCAGAGGAAAGGCCAATGTTTCTGCTTTCTCGTCAAAGATCAGATTCAGTGGCTTCTTCCGATCTTCAGGAGAAATCACGAGACTGTCGTTGATCGCAAATGTCTGCTGACCCAACAACAATGCTCCTTATATTCGATGTTGTCCTCATTTGCTGGAACTGCGTTGCCACAAATCTCGTCAACAGCCTTGAGGTTCACTTTGATGTCGTAGAACTTGTAAAACTTAGTGTTGACCAAGTGTCGCAACAGCAGTATCAACTCTTCTTTCTTGACCATGCCCAGAATGTACGTCTTGTACACCATGCGGCACTTAAGGTGGACATGTCCACGGTTTCCGACATACTGATGGGAACATTCATAACTGGCCTTACAATCGACAACTGGCCAGCTTTCTAATTCTCCAGGCGCCGAAACTGTATGAATAGGATGCAAGGCGATATGAGACGTTCGCTAACCAAACTCAGCCGAGGTAGATGAGGTGATGTTTCGAAATACGTATAACCGTTCGCTATTGAGTAGTTGGGAATCTTCTGTCCACGCAATCTTCTGAGCAAGCATGTACGGTGCACTTTAGAGTGAGACACCTTCCGGCAAGGAAACAGTTCCTCAAGTAATCCAGTAGCCGATGCTAGAGGGTTGGCAAGATCGTTGGAAAACCACAAAATGTCACACACAGAGCACGCACTGCCGAAAGGGTTCTCCTCGAAGTGCTTCCAGAAGTAGTTTGTAGTGCTGGCCATCTGAACTTGGAGCACATGCCGTGAAATTATTCAGTGCTATTTCTCTCGGTAAGAATGTCAGGAAATCTATTTCGTTTCTGTCAATATTATTCCGACTGAATGAAAGTTATACCGTTGTAGAGACGCCCTTTGCATTAAAGCCGGATAATGGTAAGTTTAAAACTGTAACCACTGCAGACCTTTAGTCCCCTGGGATGCCGAGAAAAAGTGCTATTGCTACGCAGCAATGGCACAGAGCAGTGGTGGCCGCTCTCACCGGAAGCAACCGCCGAAAAACGTTAATTACAAGCATGCGTCATTTTGATAAACGTTGAGTTGAAGTGTTAAATGCTACAGGTGGGGTTAGCCTTGCGTTATCTGAGGGCAATTGCTCCACCGTAGAGTCCATTCTATATTAATAATGTCCTAAAGCCGGTCGCATCTACCCCGCTATGCGCACAGTCTCTTATAATAGCACACATTCTCTCCCGCAGTCACCATCAATGCACACAAACCATCCACACAGTCCACGTCATAGTCCTCTCCAGAAGTCACCATCTATGCACATATTCAGTCACAGTAGAACACAGGCCATTGTAGTTTCACAATCCATACACACATTCACTCACTGTATAACGTAGTCCACTCCGGAAGACACCATCTACACGCACATTTATTCACAGTAGGTCATAGTTAGTTCCTGCTGTCACCATTTAGAAACAAGATCCGTGTCCTGCAGAAATGTTAAAAGAAGGCGTGCAGCCTCACTACTGCATGTCTCGTTTCCACTCGGGTAGACAATGTCCTGAGCCGTACTATGGCGGGTTCCTGTCTTCTTGAAGGAAGCGAACATTACATACCTTTCCGCGTTGTACTCCAAGCAGTACATAATATAATGTTCGATATCCCCGCACACAGCACATAAAGAACACAGCGGAGACGATGCTATGGCCGTCTTATGCATCCAGGCCGGAGTTCGACCAGAGGCCGTGCGAATTAGTTGTAGTAGAGTCGCCTGGTAACTTCTCAGTCCCTTGGACACCTATGGCTGGCGGGGCGCACTCGTCAGGGTACTGAAAGGATCGAGCACCGTTTCCTGTAGAGACTTTTCCCATCTTGAGATACCTTTTTTTGATGGAATCCTTGAGAGAGCTTTCTGGACTAAATTGTCTGCCACTTTATTACCGTTTACTCCTATGTGAGAGGGCACCCATTGGAAATATAGAGTATAGCATGTGCTGTGCAGATTCTGCACCAAGCGCAGAGAGCTTGTAGACAAGGCATCAATAGGCAATCCGCGCTCTAACCTCTGAAGGGCAGATTTTGAATCAGTTAGGATGACAACAGGTTGAGCCGGACAAGACCTTACCTTCCGTTAAGCCGCCTCAATAGCAACACTTTCAGCCATTGTGGAGGATACGACAGCAGTAAAGCGTTAGGACCACTTACTGTCCAAAGAAAGAGTGTAAAACGCCGCTGTGCTAGCTTGCTTGACATTGTCCACAGAACCATCCGCGAAAATTTGAAGATGGCGGGTATATTCTGTTTCCAAATGTTCAAGTACAAGCGAACGCGTTGCTGCCAAAGGAGAGTTCCGCTTTGCGCTCACATGGGGAATTGTGACCTTACAGTCGAGGGTCGTAAAAGATAACGGGAATTTTACTGTTTCCTTTGCCTTCGGACGTTAAGGACTAAAGAACTAAGAGTATTGAGTGCCAAGTAAGCCTTCGACTCATATCTCTTGCAGAGCCGCTGGAGAGGAGATCGCCCAGCTACCGTCTCTCCTAGGCGGCCAAGTTGCATTAGTAGTCTCTGAGAAGCGACAAGGCTAAACGGTTTCTGCCTGTTCTGTCTCTCTAACACTTATTTTACTTATAATGGCACCTTTTACCAATAGACCTTCGGCACAGCAATGGGACCAGCAATCTCGATGACAGCGGCGAACATCACGATGGTAGTCATCGAAAACAAAGCCCTAACCACTTTCCAGCCGCGACCAAAAATATTTCTAAGGTATGTGGACGACTACTGTGTCCTAGAGCGCAAGCACATGGCCCTTTTCCTGGACCACCTGAACTCCACTGAACCCTCAATCAAGTTCACTTTTGAGGAAGAAACCGACGGCTGCCTCGTATTCCTGGACAATACGGTAACCCGTGCTCCGACTGGCCTTGTATTTAATGTTTACCGTAAACATACGCGCACCGGAAGATATTTGCATTACAGTTCTGTGCTACCAGTCGCTCAAAAACGGTCTGTGGTTGTCTCTCTGATCAACCGTGCCAGACAGGTCTGCAGTCAAGATGCCAATCTAAAGAGCGAAATGAAAAGAAGAGAGTCTGATCTTCGAAGAAGCGGCTACCCTCTTTCCTTCATCAGGAACCCCAAAAGAAGAATGCCAGCGAATCAGCCTGCCTCCGAAGAATGCCAGAGCACAGAATAACCAAAAGAAAAACGAGCTGCTGTCCCATACGTAGCGGGAATTAGCGAAGCGTTTGCACGTATTTTCCGCAAGTATGGCGTCAACATCGCGCACGTCCCCGCTGGCAAGGTGCGAACTGAACTAGTGATTGTGAAGGACAAGCTCCCTCGTGAAAGATTTTCAGGTGTTGTGTATGAGATTGACTGCGCCGATTGCTCATCAATATATATCGGTGAAACAAAGGACTTCAGGAGACTCCTGAGAGAGCACCAGAACGTAGTCCGAAACCAGAAAGCAGCATCTAACGCCATCGCCGAGCATGTGCAAGAATCCGGCCAGGAGATTGACTGGGATCAAGTAAAGATATTGACAACAGAAAAGAACACATCAGCACGGCAGAATCTTGAGTCCCTTATCATACAGGCATCGTCTAATACATTAAACAGGAACGATGGAACTCTACATCCTATCTATGCTAAATCATTAAAAACGCTGCTGGGTGCTACAAAAGAACGGATCCGTGCGCGCGCCGATTGCTTCATAGTGAATAAGGAAGCCGTAGTGCCCCCGAAAGGCCTTTTCATCTTTTGACTTTGGCCAGTGACCAGCAATCTGCATCAGCTCCTTCCTGAGTTGCAAGCGCAGATTATTCAGCATTTGATTGGTGATGCCGTCGGGACCTTGCGCAAACCGGCGTCGCAGGCCACTGAGTGCAGTCTGAAGCTCACGAAGCGTGAACGGGACGTTCATGATAGACCTGTTGGAAGCAGGTGGTGTATATATATCTATTCCAGAACCAGTCCGGACGAGTGTATCTGCAAATTCCGCTGCCAGGAACGCAATAGGTTTTTCCTTGCGTTTTGAAAGAGATTCAAAAGACTTCGAAGGACGAGATTCTACATCAAGGCTGCCAATAACTAGATATATTCTCGTCATTGGTAAGAAGGCAGTCAAAATAGCGCAAAATGATGCCCATTGCGACCTGTACAGCTTGTTCGTGTGCCGTCTAATAGCAGAGTTAAGCCTATTGAAGGCCGTCTTCAGTTCCCTGTCGTCCTTCTTCCGCACGAGTCGGCGCTACGCCCTTCTTTTCGCTGCGCAAAGTTTCCTGAGTTTTAAATCCAGGGCCGGAAAATGATCAGGTAAATTGACCGCCGTAGTTGCTGCTAGCTTACTGTAAATCATTTTGTCAACAACATCACCAGAAACACATTGTAGGTGCTCTCAGTACTTGTCCCAGATGACGCATTGTTAATATTAGGACCACGCATGCGAAAGGCGGCAGCAAACACAAACTTCAGATAGTAATCACTTTCCATGCGGTCAGGCGCTGTTGACCACCTCAGGCGGACGTCAGGCGAACGCAGAGTCAGGTCTATAGCTGTCGCTGAAGCTGGAGGTCGGAAGAAAGTGGGGCTTCCGTCATTGGCAACACACAGGTCCAAACTGTCAATAACGTCTACGAGTTTGCGTCCAAGGGAATCCAGGCTCCTCTCACCTCAGACGGCATGATGAGCGTTGAAATCACTGCAGATGATTCGAGGAGCTCGGCAGCGGTCGCAGAGCTGCTGTAGAAAGAAATCCAATGCTACTTTCTTCCGCGGGGACACGTACACGGATGCAATGAAAAGGGTTCGAGAGCCGAGCTGTATTCTCACAGCCGTTACCTCAATGCCATCCATGCAAAGATCGGCAACGCTTAGAGAAACATGTGGAATTTCCCTTCTTATGTAACGCGCGGCACTTCCTGCAGGAAATCACTTTATGCTGCAGTTTTTATGGGCGACATATCCAGTCAAACGTCTCCCGCTTGGCAGGCCAGCTTCTGACAGGGCCAATACTGGAACACAAGTCTCTTTCAAGAATAGTTTTAGTTCATCTAACCGAGTTAAAATCCCAGCGCAGTTCCACTGCAATATAAACGGCACTTTTTGGTGCATATGAGATCCACGAGGTTTACCCCCATCCATTATAGATCGCAAGGAAGTTCGCTGCGAAGGTGATAATTAGTGACTCAAAAGAAAGCACCAGCTGTAGGAAGTTCTTCGGGTCACAAGGCGCAACCGCTGGAACATGTGAACGCAGGGCCCCGAACAATACATGAAGAAGGTCGGACATACCTTGATTTTTGGCCAACGCCCTCACAACATCGACAAAAGATGCCGACGCGGCACACTCTTGGCCGCAGTAGCTGGTTTTGTTTGTCACTTGTGCATATGAGAGTCCCCTTGCCTTCGATTCTGGCTGTGATCCGGTCGCTCAGGAACATGGAAAGTTTTTGCTGGAGGTCGAACAACCGACTCGAACGCAAAGGACATTGGCGTCTTGCTGGCATCAGGTCTCTTAGGGACATTGTTGGGTAGCGCAACAGCCTCAGAGTCCAACACTGGGAACTCGTCTATCCTGGAACCGGCGTCTCAGTCGGTTGGGTTTAGGGTACAACAATAAATGATATTCGATAGTGCAGAGCGCTCACACGGAAGGGGCAGCCTCCGTAACTCGCTGGATGATCACCACCGCAATTGGCGCAAGCAAAATCAGCCTTGCAGGTGTTAAAGTCGTGGTCGCCTCCGCACCGCTTACAGCATCGATCCTTTGCGCAGACTTTGGCCACGTGCCCAAACCGTTGGCATCTAAAACACCGTGAAGGCGCTTCAGTGAAATCTACAACTCCGTGTCTTGTGAATCCCAAAACAATTTTTTTCGGGGCGCTCTGAGTTGGGAGCGAATATCAACACGATAGAGTTGGTAGGTTTCGCAGCCCATTCTTTTCCTGGAGACTCCACACGATGCACAAGTCGTTTCACGTGCAGAACACCTTGTGGTTTCAGATAATCAAGTAGCTCGCGTTCTGAATACCACTTTGGTACACCCTTAATAACACAGGTGTTCTTCATGTAGGATTGGGGCAACCGCGCGTTAACTTTGATGGCAAGAATCTGAGAGCTCTGCAGGAGCTTGTCAACCTGCTCTTCCGTCGAAGCATCTATCTGAAGAGCCCCGTGCATGGTGAACCGACTACGACTCGGAGCTGATCCCAGCAGTGATTGAATGGCGGCAAAATGTAATATGGGATTCTTCTCTCTTAAATTAACCCGTTTCTCTGTGGCCTCAACCATTACCGGGACCCCGACCGTTCGTTGCTTGCGATGACTCAACTTGAAGCCCTCGTTCTCCACGTCAGCCATATCGGCCACTGACTCGTCACCGTCCACGATCGATGACTCATTACCACTAAGCGATGAGGTCTGGCTGGACGTGTGGTCGTCTTCATTATCTGGTCGCTCCACAGCCGGGAAAGCCATGGCCCCTCTTCCGAGCCAGCCTCCTTAGATTGCCGTGGTCCCTTTAGGCGTGCCGGCGCCGGAGAAGCCGTACTCTTCCCATAGGGACAGTACCGCTTTGAAGATGCTGCCGTCCTCGAATATTCAAATAAAACTCGGTAAATTAGGCAAAATTAGGTAAATAAACAGAGCGGAGGTGACAGTAAATGGAACAACGTCTTAGTCTTCCTCTTCTCCTCTAGATAAACATTTTCACAAAACTGCGTGAAGAGGACAATATGAAGGACAATATCGCCGTTACGAACCTCACCTGCAGATCATCCATGCACCGGATATAATACTGTACATATTATGTTACACGAAAAAGACATCTGCCAATATTTTTCAAGCCTTTCTGTGTTTCTAAAAGCCCACTAAATTGCACTCCTGAACGGCCGATTTCACGGGTTAGACAAAGTTGGATACAGGGGTGGGTGCAGCACGGGCTTCCAGCCACACCCTCACTGAACATCTGCTAAACGCATTGAAAACAAATCCTCAGCTGTATTGCGTGTTTTAGTAGCTCAGTGGGCGAAATTTTGGACCCGCAAGTTCCTGATTTCTCCCCATTTATAGCTACGCTTTACCCCTTTTCCGGCTGTTTTGAACAGCCCGCTCCTAGGTTTTCACTTTGTTTACATATTTAATTTTTAAGTTCACCACATTTTGCCCACTTTCAGCGAATCACTCGAAAGTAGTTTGGTATTGTTAGAGCATGCAAAGAGCACCCAGTGTTCGTAAGAATAAACGGGAAACAATGGGAGACTTGCAGCACAAACATGGTGTTGCGCTGCTTTGTAAGAACTGCGCAATTTGTGACACTGGCCGGTGCTCTTAGGATGAAATGCACGAAAAGCTGCGCATTTTGACAAATAAAAAAAATTGTCACTTTTCTAGTAGGCAATAAGCCTAGTAGGAGGGGCCTTGACACTGTCTTTAACTGATAAAAACGGAAGACATCGCTCACATATGATGTCAGACAGCCTTGGTCTTGCTTCGGTCTGCTTTTGGGTGCGTAGCTTCGCGGCTGGTGTAGGAACTATAAGTCCGTGCGGCCAGTTTTCACTGGTGGTGCACTCTTTATCAAAATTACTTGCCCTATGCCTATAGATGCAGCACTGCTGCCCGAACTGCACGAGTGCCATTGTAGTCACGTGGTCGCTTCACCGGTGAGTCTACATATTACGACACTGCCCGAGCCACGCGCGCGCTGTCGTGAGCAACGATGCGAAAGCGCCGTGCGAAGTACGGTTAGCCCCGTCCAGGCTCCACCAATAATGGTCTTTTCGGGTGGCCAATGCACAGTGCTCTGGATTGCAATGGGAGACGACCGCATGTTCGGTAGTTTGAAATGGAATGGTCTCAGTGCAATCGTCTGACACTCTCCGAGCTGTCGCCTTGCGCTCAGAGCGGCTTACGGTGCTCAGACGTTCTTCTCATAGTGTTTGTGGCGCTATGGGTGACATGCGCATACTTCCCACCAATCCTAGCACGCTACCGGCACGACGGCGATATAGGATGGATTGGTCGCGTAAATGGTGGCGTAAATGGTTGGAACGTAACCTCCTTTTCATTTACATCCGTGTGGTTTCAGCTTCGTATGCATTAAGAAGCTCAGTGGCCATTTTTTGTGAACGACGGTGGGGTGTTGCCAATAGTTGTTGCTCTAAGATTTTTCAGGACGAGCTTATCATAATTTTGAGTTTAATTTGCTGTAGGCGTCGTCTTGCAGCCAATATTGAGTACGGTAGTTTCTTGAACACTTCTCTTTCCTTGAGCCATGACAAAAATTCCATCCCAGGAGTACCATGATTTTGCAGCTGTGGATATATATAATATTTCGGCCGACAATTTAAAAATGGTACTACAGTTCACACATCGCAGTAGTCAGAGGCAACCTTAACTATGTTTAGAGACTGCTGGCCATTTGAAAACAAAAAAAAACGCACCGCGTCATTTCCTGGTTTTCCAACTACATTTGAGCATTAACCAGATGACATCGCTCTGCCACAAAACTAGAAGGTAGCTCATTTCTAACAGAGAGTTTAAACGGCAATCTTGAGAGACTGAACGTATCTCTTCTTGAGGGGGTTTTAAAGGAGAGAGTCGTATAGTAAAATTGTGAATTTCATATTTTAAGATGATGATCTCATATTTTCGGTCATTGTTTCGTCGGCCATATTGTCTCTTCATTAAAACGCGCTTCAGTTTAGCCGTCGACCTTAAACAATTCATACGTGATTTGCGGTGTAAGTTTGAACATAAAAATCATTCCTAAAATATGTCTTCAGTGTGTAACATGGCGTCCCGATTCTTCTTTGTGCTACGTACACTGTATAATTTAAAAAGACGAGAAAAATTTAGGAAGAAAATTGAAAATAAACCTGGCACCTGAAGTGCTCACATTAAAAAATTTTGTACTTCTATGATGAAACAACTGAAGTGCACTTAGAAAAAGTAGTGAATACAAAATGCCTATGACACGTGTTCTTAAAGAAGATCGTCACGTAGATGGCAACAAGTAAAAACGCACCAATGTTTCTTATCTTCTAAGAGTATGCGTTAGGCTTGGGTGAAACGATGCATAATTACTTATCCCACTCCGTTGCATATTTAACACAGGCTTCAACTAAGTTTGCATGTTGCTACCCGGCCATTCTTGATGAATTTCAGCACTTATTATGCCTAATTTTGTTCGACGGCTTTTTCTTATATTCGCTTTCATTGGCTCCTGCAAATTCGCATTGACGGCTCGTTGCAAATTTGAATGAAAAATTATTGTTTCATTTTTGGTGAATAAAACACTTTAGTATAGCTTGTTTCCATTTCAAATTTCGCTGAAAAATATCACCATTCTTCCAAAGGTTATTTCTGAACAGCTATTACAATTTCATTCATTTTAATAGATTATCATAATTAAATTCTTTGTCTTAACAAAAAAATGAGCCTAAAATGTCTCTTTTTTTAATGGCACTATGCTGTTAAAGAAACCTGATTCTTCACCATGGGTTCGAGGGTTCAGCAAACCAGTTTTATCGAACAGATATGTAATCTTACAAAAAATACTAACGACTGCAATACCCGGCATAAACACAAATAGGATCTTCCGAAAACATGCACTAATGACAGAATCCAGTCATTAAGCGTCCTTTTACGATTTCTACACAGTTTCTTTAAACAAACTGTATAATCCAATAAGTTACATAAATTTTGTATTATTTCAACAATCCTGTAAGTTGTTTATGTAAAGACCACGAAGAACCTACATATCTTTGTGAAATCTTGTACAAACCGTCATCAAGCATGCTTACCTGAAACCCTGTCTACGGAATATGCTGATGACGCACAATGTTATTCTCTATCTGCACTGTATATTGAGTGAAATATTTAGTTATATATTTCTGATTATTATTGCTTAATATGATATTTTCAAACTGCTCGGGTGTTTATGTATTCAAAAAATAACGAACACTGTGGACCACCATACGTTTCCCTCCATGCCTGTTTTAAAATGCGTCCACGTCTTTTTGTAGTTTCAAATGTAACTGGCCTCCCAAACAAAAAGGGGGTTGGGAGACTCGTCAAGCTGCAGTAGCGGGTTTTCGCCTCCTACTCAGCCATGTATTTTAAAGAAATAAACATTGTCCAATAATTGATATTATAAGCTTATTATATATTTACTTTGGGATATAGACTATTGGCATGAGGCTATGAAAAGAGAGAAAAGCGGGAAACAGCGGGAGAAACAGTGGGAAATATTACCAATATACACTATTTTGGCCATATTTTGTCGAAGAAGAAGCTGGCTGTGGCGAGGCACGGAGTGCTCGCACTAGGCCAGTCGGCATTAAATATCTAATTGCCGTCGGTAATCACGTCTTATTCGAATTCTTCGGTTGGTCACCAAGTAACATTTGGTGGAGGTGTGGGGTGTCGTCGCCATCCAGCTTCTGGAGCTTCGGGCTTCTGCGTCAGCCGTGCCCGTTGACCATGTGTTCCTGGTCCGTGCTGCCGGCTCCACACCACACTGCCAGACCCGAACAGACTTCGCCGTTGCTACCCCACCCCCGTCTCTACCACACGATACGATGAACTCCGACCGCTCAGTGACCCAGCCCTCTGACCCAAACGACCCGAGACGCCGCCCACTTGTGAAGACACCGCCTTCCTACCGATGCCGTTCGGTGCGTCTGTGTTTCGCCCATTGGCTTCTGGCGACCCCCGGCTCCGAAGCTTCGTGAAAAGAGATTAATTAACCCGTCTTTTTAATCGTGGCGGCCAGCACCTCACCACTTTCCCATTTGTGTTCTGCTGTCGTCAGTGTCACTTATTCACGACGGAACGATCGCTCCGTGGACCCCGGGTAGCGTCACGACGCAGAACTTGGCAGCGACGCTGGACGAAGCTCTCGCGCTAGGCCAGCAGCCATTAAGTAATCTGATTGCCACCAGTGAACACGCCTCATTCTTAGGCTGGTCGCCACGTAAAATATTTTATCGATCTCAGAACGATATTCTGGATGTAAGATAGAATAGTTAGCTGAGAAGCACTGCATCAGGAACCACAACCAAACCGCTTTGCATTTCCATGCGCATTACATAGGCATAGATCCCGTTATGTAGTATTTTTGAAATAGCGTTCATTATTTCAGTGAATTCAGTACCAGAACATAACTTCCGTCAGAAAACGTTGTTCTGAGGGATTATTTTTTTAGAAATACAGGCTTTAGTGCATTACACAGGACGGAACTACAAGAAGTGATATAGCGGACATTCTGAATTACGTTGCTCTAAAGATGCATTATAAAATAAAGCGTCCAACAGCGCCTTCTGCATAGCACCTGCTAAGCACACTCAAATAACATCATAATCACCAGACATGCGATATTTGAGTGGAACGGTGTTCCCTTATCGAAGTGACGCCCTTTCAGTCAGGAACTGTTTAGGGACACTGAAGACAACTGTATCGAATTATTAACCTGAGTAACAAATTTTCTTGTTTTTCTTTCTGAGCATTAATATTAATGTATCTGCGGCACCCAAAGATGCATTCCTGGCTCAGAAATTTGACTGTCACAATATTCGAGCCGTTCAATTAAGGCTTGTGACGTCAACGCCACGAAAGGCTCGCTGCAGCCGTTTGGCATTGAGTGTGACTCGAACAGATCCTCCGCGGGTATCCGCGCAGAAATTTTCCTCTATACGCACGCAGTTTACTTGCCGGATCGGCCGAGGATAGCATCACCTGTACTTCGCTTTTGTCTCTTTTTCAACTATAAAAGCTCCGTTTTCGGCGCGTGTTGTTTTTGCTGTTAAAATGCCGTATATATCTAAGGAGGCCAATTAGCTTTGCCCTCAGAGTTCATTCAAGTACTTGTCTATGCTCAATGTGAAGAGTAATTATTCGGATGCGAAAATAAAAGATGACAATGACAGAAATATAAAAAAAACCTCTGGAATGCTTTACTAGGCTTTGCAAAGACACCGACGTGTTTCGTTTTCTGCATCTTGAAATAAATAACTGATGCCAGAGAACATGGCTTCCAACCTTTTCTTCTTCAAATTGGAGCTTCTGAAATTGTTTGTCTTCATGGCTATGAACTCATGGATTACCAAGAAGCGACGCGCAGTGTTCTTTGACAGTGAATTTTTTCTGTCGCTTGATTTTTGTTTCATGCTTCATTTCGTGAATTTCGCGGTAAGGCGAAAAAATTTAAGTTTTCAAAAGTGGAATTCAAACAAGAAGACACTGCCTGATATAGTGACTGACGGCCAAGGGGCAATTACGTTTTAGTGGCGACTTAGAAAAGAAGTTTGACTTAGTTGGACATTTCGAAACTCGTTTCGAGAAAGCCTTATCTATATATTTTTCTTGCGGCCGCGTCGGTGCGCCTAAAGGGATATTAATAAGAAATATCCAGCTCAGTTGAAGTTTTTTCTACCTTTCAGTATGTCCTGAACACATCAGATAAACAAAACGTAGTTTAAATTCTGTCCCATAGATTTTTCACAGCATTTTTAGCTGGAATACGACGAATGAAAATTCTATCAAGTCTGATACACTAGTAGCATAATATTCAGATGAATTATTTTCAGGAGCAGTGCATATTTCTGTGGATCTTATGACAGTATGTTTGATGGTAGTTCAGAGAGAAAAGCCACGCGAGCATCAGGAAATTGTTTCCAAAGTTTGAGATTATCGCAGAGAATGAAGAGACTTATTAGATTTTTTTTCAATAATTGCTTAATATATACCAGGCTAAATGTAAACTGTAAAATATATGTGAAATGTAAGATCCACTTTATTTGTTTAATAATTTATTTATTGATTGATTTGCACATACTGCAGCTCCTCAGGGTCTACTGCAGTAGTGGGGATATAGAATGCATGAAAAGAGTTAGTATGTTCATAAATGCAAGCGTGCATACATAAAATGTACGAACAGCATACAATATAATATGAACAAAGCAATGTGTCAGTGACATTCAATGGCAGCCAAAATTTTTGGAAATGAAAGTGAACATATTTTACCAGGCAGGAAGTTTCAGCACTCGATGGTACGTGAGAAGAAGCTGAATTTGTACATA
Organism: Amblyomma americanum; assembly: GCA_030143305.2. Taxonomy (NCBI): domain Eukaryota; kingdom Metazoa; phylum Arthropoda; class Arachnida; order Ixodida; family Ixodidae; genus Amblyomma; species Amblyomma americanum. Next base: position 43,656 of record JARKHS020035127.1, on the reverse strand, counting down.
TCAGTCCGTTCGTAAAGTGGAGAAATGTTTAAACAGTGGTGACGCCTAGTAGTTAATGCAGGAGAAAAGGTAACATAAGTTTTCGCTGCCACAAGGCGCAGTGAGTTAATGATCGTATAAATATATTTGAGGCATTCGATATACAGGTGTGTCGAAAGCGTAGTTAGAGACAATGCGCTAAGATGAGACGTAGGCGAAAATTCTCTGTCATAGCGAAAAGGGGTAAAACAAATTGCCTTCTTCTGGACAGATTCATTTCAGTCCTAGGCGTTGGCACGAACTGAGTGCTTTTGCGAGTTGTGTTGCCTAGATTTGAAAGTTTTCGTTCTGCAAAGTTAGGTAATTGGTAGAGATATTTATCTGACTTATAAATATTGGCTTGAGATGAAAAGTTTGAACTCTAAACTTATATATTTTTGAAGAAAAAGAACCACAGATTTTGGCAACAGGGTGAATTTTACTTTGATATTTTACTGGCATAAACAAAGAAGCCTGTAAGCCTAGTAAGCAGTTGCTGGTGTACTTCTTGCGGTGACTGCAAACGGAAAAAGTTTCTGGAAGAGCGCTCCAGAATGAGCGGTCTTTGCTCTCAGAGAGCGCTTCACGGGGCACTGAAGTAGCCCCTCTGCAGGTTGTAGGTCTTGTTTTTTTAGTTTCGTTTTAGGACGGTAAAAATATTTACGTAAATAATAAGTGCGGTCAAGATTTGAGGCTGCTTTTTTAAAATACGATTTTAAACTTTCTTTTCCGGCACTTTTCCTAAGTTTTCCTAATGAAATATTTAAAAGGTAGCCTGATTAGTCTTTGCTGTAACTAAACTAATTAACTAAAGTTTACTGCAGACTATGCCACACTCCTTTAAGCTGTGACTATTTGTTTTGACAAGACTAGGGCACTCTGTAGTTTTTAAAGTCTTGGTTGCAAGTGGCTGTGACACCCAGCATATTAGACCTGCTTCAGGTCTAGTATATGAGACGGGCTGCGATTGAAATGAAGAGAGAGTGGAGTAAATTTCGGATATAAAGTGTCGATTGCAATGTAGCACAAGCTGTGAGGGTTCCTGGTTACTGATAAACCCTTCAGTGCTCGAGATGCAGCAATCTGTAAATTTTTATTCCCGAAACTGCCTGCCTGATACTGGATTCATCAATAAAGGATGCAACCCATCGATTATTTAGACAACCAATCTTGTAGAAAAGAAGTGAAAGAAAAGTGAAGTGCTTGCGATGTCTAGCAATTATTTGTGCGCAATATTATTCATATATTTCGCCGTTTACACCATAGGTACACCAGAAGGAAAATGTCATGGAAAACTGCCACATGTGTTCCCTACCATTTCGCTCATTCTCTGTAACGTAGCCCGATACTAACAACCTGGACATTAGACATTAAGAAGTGAGTCGATCTGGTAATCGTGTATACATCATCAACATCATCAACATCATCTTCAGCCTGCCTAAGCCTACTGCAGGGCAAAGGCCACTCCCAAAGGCCGCTCCCATGTATCTCTAGTTACCCATGTCCTTAGTCAGCACCGCCCACCGTACGTCCACAAAGTTCATAATGTGACCCACCCAACTAACTCATTTATCTTTTCCTTTCCAAATAAAACACATGCAAATGTCAGGCTGTATGGGTATAGCGTCAATTTTTGTTCTTTTCTGGCGCTCCTCTCATTATTTTACTGCACGTGGCACGAAAGAACTTGCTCAAAAGTGAGTGTATGAATTTAGAATTATCCTTGACAACTCGAGGGAAGCACATTTAATGAAGCTTCTATATCAATACTCTGCATCTTTCTACACTGCACATGCGTAAAATTGATTTGCAATTCAATAGTTCGTAAGGGAATTACTAAGGCGGTAATAAATCATCTTGATATAGCAATAACAGTTCGGTCATCAAAAGGTCAGGAAGCATAGAGTGATGAGGCCGCTATGCTTGTCACGCTGTTTTTTGGCCACCAAACATCCCTCTGAAACGATAAATAATCTGCACAGATATAGCTCTTTTAACGCGTGTAAATATCTTTAATGTCGGCACATTATAACCAAAACTACTGAGCATCCGTTTCACGCTCAATCCTGTGCCCAGGTTTCCGACTGTAGTTTTGCAACTGTAGTCCAGTTTTGCGACTGTAGAGAACTTAGGCTTGAGGAACACTTATGGCGGATATCAATGCCCAATTTTTTTTTTGTATAGAGACAACAACTGAACCTTTTAATGTGATTAGGAACATTTTAAGCATTACCGACAGGTTAAGTGATGGACTGCCAAGAAATTTCATGTGCTATTGAAAAAAGGCATTCAATAAGAAGTCGCAAAATATCACCGACACTGATACTGCCGGAACACTGGAGCATGCTTATGCTGAAAGTTTGAAAATATAAATATAAAATGGCCCCCGAATTCCAGGCAGTAAAAACGATGTTGTGCTGTGTACAAAGTACGCTTAAGGTTTTCTGGTAAATGGCACTGTTCAAATCTAGAAGGCCCTATATTTCATAAGAGAAACATAAGAAGGAACCATTTTACCTATTTTCTTTTTGTAACCTGTTAGCACCCACCTGGCAGCAGCGATGACGTTTCGTGCACGACATACCGTCTTATAATTCTCGCTTGTTCTAGGCGTATCGACGAAAACATTTCTTTTAAATTACATTCATTTTCCAAACCTGTTACGCCTTCGAGGTGATGTCCGTCAGGTGGACGCAAGGAACGAGGGCGCTAGTGTTGGCTATAGCATATTATTGCCAATTTCTGCACGCGACAAGCCAATCAGAGGACCGTGCACTGTGCGATGTCAGTGCACGTTAAAGAACCCCAGGTGGTCGAAATTTCCGGGGCCCTCTCCTACGGAGTCCCTCATTGCCTGATTCTTTTTGGGACATTAATGCCCAAAAAGCCCATAAGCCGACCAACGCACAAAAACATTCACACACGAAGACATATTAAGTCCGTGCGAACGAGGAAAAGAGCACGTGCGACTGTGGCGAGGAACGCATACAAATACAAGAAATAATGGATCATTTAGAAAGGCACTATGCGGGTTCAAAACAATAAAATGATGCTACCTTTCCTTGGGATCTCTCAAAGAAAGATGAAAAATTCGTAATTTCGAGACAATATTGAGAATTCATTAGATCATGAATTTACCTTCTGTACGATAAGTTTATAAATCTTTACTTTCCTCTGCGTGCTTCGCTATATAATAAATAGAGCCAGTTTCAAAGAATGCTGCTGTTTTTACTGTTGCACTAATTGCAAGCTAACAACTATATGAGTGACTGAATTTTGCATAAGGGTCTAACAAATGCATGCCAGCCGACAGGGAATATTTGGGGTATGTGCTGCTGCTGCCACTGAAGCCGATGTCATTGCCTCAGTGCACGTGGTTTCTCCGACGCGCTCCTATTCATTCAATGTTTTTTTTTTTTGCATTATATGCCTTTCAACTATTTTGGGTCTCCACGCGATAGTGATTGTGGCCCAGTTGGAGCGGCCCACTGTTCGAAAATGAATTTGTCAAACGTTTCAAAACCAACCGATACTGAACAATTGAGGAAAAAGGCGTGACATGACAGCAACACAAGAGATTTTAATAAATGTTCTCTCAGAAATTGTGAAACGCGCTTAGCGCTAAGTAACACGAACTGGAGAGGAACTTCACAACATGGGCGCGAGCTTTGAACTCAACATTTATCGAATGTCCCGGTCGAGATTTGGCTATATGCATAGTCTCCTATATGCTATGAGAAACCCTGGGGGCTACCACCAGAAACCACAAGCAATAATAAGCTTAACAGAAAATATGAAACGTGTGAGGACTGAAAGTGAAACGTTACCGAGCGAAGGCGCCTCCCGTGGGAGAGGTAAATCTGATGAGTGCAGAACTGAAAATATTTCACCAAAACAGCAAAGACAGAGCGAAAGTCCTGTTGGCTCCAGCGTATGTTCGAAAAATTAAAGAACGTTTTTCTTCAATTTACGTCCGTAAGCTGGAGCATAACTTTCCTTGCTGAGAGATGATGACAAGTAAACTTGTGTGCCTATAATACGTTGATTGCTTCATAACCTGAAATTATTCTAGAAAGCAAACCAGCTCGAAGCCTGATAATAGCTTGTGGTGCGTTGTGTCGTTTTTTTATTTTTTGCCTTATTTTAATTTTTTTTTATACCGACATGTCACTTCGTGGTAGCGTACATTCTGATGCTCCCGCTTTGGAAATATTTGAATACTGCGACTAAATGCATTGGTCGGTCGTTTTTCAACCCACGTAGGAGTAAAAACATCAGCTCAAGAAACACGAGCCCGAGCCCGAGCCAGGCCTATTAGTTCAACAGCCTGAGCCCGTTCCAGGCCTGCAGCCCAAGGACTGGACACGGCTTCTGTCAGGCAAAAAATAGATCTGCACGTTGCCGCCTGGCCTTCGGCTTGGTGTGGCTTTTTGTGTCCTTAGCGTGAGCTGGAGCCCGTGGAGTGTTCTAATTCTTTCTTTGTAGTGAGTTTTGTTACGCTAAACCTGAATAAAAACGTCTGAAAATGTTATGACCTTGTCACGTTTCCGTTAAGCTCCCCTCTTTGCTCGCATTCGGTCCTGGCATTGTACTGATTTTTTTTAAACGCAGGCTGGCAGTTCTGTATCTTGGCACATAAATCTACTTCGACTACTATGGCAAGCTACAGCTTTCCGTAGGAAGCTAACATTTTCGGATGTGCGTGTGAGCATAAAATTACAAATAATTAAAGAAAATAAACATCATAATCAACTGCCGTGGCAACGAATGTTCTAGTGTTGGCAGAGATATGAGGCCTGCTCAATTCGTTCTGCGCCGGGCGATATTTTTTTTCAAGTAGAGAGAAGCAAAAATTGAATTTCGCCTGTATAAAGAGATTAGCAGGATGAAATGCAAATGGGACTGGCTTTTTTCGTTTTTGTATTACGCTTCTTTCCCTGGCAAGGACGTAGTGGTGAGTAGGCAATCGCACACGCTCGAGGATGAAGAATTAAGGCATGAGGCGGAAAATCCTCACCCGTTCTACTAAAATGGCGCTTTTTCCCTGCAGTTTTAATGCGTTGACACCGCCCTCTGCGGCAATTGGCAGATAGCAACCACAGCTGGTGCGCGGGTGGGCTGGGCCTCCGCGTCCAAAATGTTATGAATTTTAATGACATATTTTATTATACCGCTTGTGGCAATTTTATGCAGTGTTATAGATTCAAAGTAGGGGATCAATCAAAAATAACACCGCAGATGCTGTCAAACACAAGCGTCCATAAATTGAACGTGTGCTTTGCAAAGCGCTGACGCAGATGTAAAGTTCATGTCGGGCCACCTTCATCTCGCTGCCCCTACGCGTCTCGTTTTTTTGTACAAGCTCCTGGATCTTAAATATTTATTGATCAGGAGTGACACAACTGGTCAGAATGCTATGCTTTCTTTGTAAAGCTATAAAGAAAATTTCCTTGAAAAATAAAAGTTTAAAAACCATCGAGTTTACACGAATATTAGTTAATAAACTCTGATTTCAGGGCCAACAGCTGTCCTAAAAAAGCGTGAACTAAATGTCAGCAGTTCTGTTTTAGCTACTTAGAAACCCAGCTGTTGTTGGAACCCTGTCATTCTCTTATAGCGTCGCGGTGTGTCACCGGCTGGAGTACTCAGCTCCTTAGCCTGAGAGCGCGTTCGTTGCGGTCGCATTTCTCTAGAGGAGAGACGCAAAAGGCATCACTGTGCTGCGCGCTATTAGCTCACGTTAAGGAATCCCAGGTACTCTAAATTGACCGTAACCTTCCGTTAGGGCGTTCCTCATGGCTTCTGTGTAGTTTTGGGGTGTAAACCATACCATACCATACCGTACCATACCATACCATACCATACCATACCATACCACACCACACCATACTATGCAGATTCATCAATTATCAATACAATGCACTAGGACGACTGCTCAGTTCGTGGATACAAGAGATTTGCAAAACTCTTCTCGATTTCTGCTCAGTTCAGTCCATTTCAAGTCACTGGACTGCACCATTCGCCGGCGCTCGGTCGGTCATTAAGCGCAGGACCCGCTTAGGTGATGTGGCGCAGTTTCATAAATTAGATGACAACAGTGTCATGTTTTTTTTTCTAGTTACACCGAACAGCACTCAATTAAGACAATCTACTATGGAGCCAGGGTTTCATTCAAGAGCAGTTTAACCTTTGGTAAGCAAACAACTGTGCGAGGTATTTCGAGCTTGTTAAGTACGCACAATTCAGGTTTTACTTGGGTGTCGATTCTGTGAGAATGGTGAGATATGACGGCTTTAACACATGACAAACTCATGTAAAATGAAACGAGTTTCCTAATTCATTACGTACTGTAGCGTACTCTAGAAGTTAGAAAAGGAGAAATTCTGGAAGGCGAGAACCATGGAGGAGGCACACAATGCTATGGACTGCTCATCCATCGTGGTATGTAGTTGAGGAAAATAACTGGTGCTCATAGGCAACGGGCGCTTATTTTTGCACATTAGTGCGTACTCGATAAAAGCCTGCTTTGTTTAAAATGCATTTTAGATCACCCAAATTCAGGTGGGAGCAGATAATGCCTTTTTCGCCGTGAATTCGTCATGAGGTGCACTCTGGCGGGATCTCCGTGTTGCGTCAATCGGTATATGGCATCGAGCGACATAGCTTAAAGCCTCCGCGAAGCGTCGCAATTCGGCCGGATGCCACTTCAACAGCCTTAAATAAGTTAAGTAGAAAATTCAGCGAGAGGAATCTACTAGACAATGGAAGGAATGCGCTTGTGCGAACATTTCCAGCTGTTTTGATAGTCATGGATAGATACAAAATACGTTGGCGTGAGGATGTGGACGAAAGAACAGATATAATTGGGTACATAGAGAAATACAAACACATGGGCTGCGGTGCGCTTAAGGTCGTGTTTATAACTTGTGCACCGCAAGACTTCCACCACATTTTGGTTGTTTCCAGTCTAAGTATCTGACATATTGCAGAAGCATTAGCCAAAACTGATACACTGTTGAAGAGGTTAATCTTAGGATTTCAGGATAATAGATACAACTTAATTTCGCATCAACCTAAATTGTCGATCATTACGTTATAATTCTCAAGAAAGAGGGGTTTGTAACACGTGAAGGATTTGAATATGGAAGGGTGTCAAAATTCTGTAGAATGTTGCGGTACATAGAGGCGTGTCCATTGTTCATATTGAACAGAAGATTCTACCAACCGAAATCGTAACTATACGACACCGACCTCAAGAATTAGTAACTTCCATTTCTTTTTTAGCATCATAAGACGAAATTTTCCTGGTGATCTTGGGGAAAAACATTTTCAAAGAATACTTATTTGGTTCCTGCATCTTACCTGAGACACATGTGCTCTAAGCGCGGCGGATATCAGAAGAGCCGGCATTCTACACAACATACCCTGTCCGACAGTTAAGGTTGAGAATTTCTGATTACCTCTTTTTCGAACTATATCACATTATATTTTTCAAGTTGATGATGCTGAACACATTGACAATACCGCAACGAAGGCAGCCGTAACTACCTTCGATTGGATATGGTGTTTTGTAAAGTCTAGTTCAGAAACTAGGCTTGCTCACCACCTAGTGTATTCGCCATTTTTAATAAACGTAATTTTGTGGCCTATAAGTTGTGTCCATCGCATATCAGCGTGTGGTAAGCCACTGGCCTCCACCTAAAAATTCTGTGCGTTGGCAGAAAGTAATCTTCTCAAGATGTTGTGCAACCAGAAGTTACGAATATGTCCTTCAAGGTACACAAATCTACTTCGCCTCATTAGCTCCAGGTGCTCCACTTATGGTATGAGATAGTTATCTAGGTTACCTTAAATGCTGTATGATGTGTCGAAATGATCACTCATAGAGTGGAAGGCAGTCGCTGGTTTCGTAATGAAGTTTGCTTAAAGTTTTGGAATTTAAAGAAATATATAAGGTATCGAAGCGAAAAGTTTCAACAAGGCTGATAACTTTAAAACGAGGTAACTTCTGTTCTCCTTCCCAATGCAGCCGCATCCCTGCAACGTTCTGGCACTGCCCTGCAGACCATGTTGACCATCGACATGCTTCTCCTGGCTCACGGTGCTAGAGAAAGTCTTGCTGGAAATCTGGCGTATTGCTCCATAGTACAAAAGAATATTGCAAACTCTTCTTAGATAACTGGCGCATATTATATATTTTCAGAAAGCAAAATAAACCAAATTTTTAATTTATTCTGGCTCAAGCAGGAAAAATCTTCTTAAAGATATCAAGAAGCGTCTGCCTGCATTTTAGAGCATATTTCGGCATAGTAATTTTTTGTCGTGTAGCAATCAACATTGTATAAATCAGCAACATTCTCTCTGTCTCTGATGCATAATGTATTCGCAAATGAGCAGAAGTTCTTGCGAGAACGTATAGAAAAAGATGCCATTATGCCGACAACCACTTCAAATTATGCACTACTATAGTGATCAATATCACCCGCAAAACGAAACAAATGCCGACATCTATCAGCCCATGGGGTATAAAATCTGGGGCTCCTTTTCTTGCCTCAGCAGGTCTGTTACGCTTTAGGCGGTCTTAAGATGCGACCATTTTTGGGCTTTTTCAACATGCAAACGCTCTTCTTTTTCTGCCTCCTTACTACCATTGCCTACATCCAATGTCGGCCATCTGAACAGCCTGCTGAAGCAACAGGAGAGGCAGTGGCGGCGAATGTGGCAACGGTTGAAGAAAAGGATTTCTGCACAGGTGAATTTTATTTTTTCCTTTCGGCCATAATTTCAGCAAAATACATAGCTTACCTTACTAAACTTAGGAATTTTTTATGAGGTGGCGAGGTTTCACGGAGTAAATTGAATGAGCTCATTGTAGAAATGAAAAGCTGCTGTCTTTATTTGAGGCGCTACGAGATGGGCATTGAATCGGTAGAGATCTATATCTTGTGTTGGTTGAGTAAATAACACAATTATTACACAATTATAAAGGGCTTTCTTTTTCTTTCTCTTTAACTATTTTTACAGAAACGTCTTTTCTAACAATGTGAGCTCTCGGACAAGATGAAATTCTGCAGGACGAGAGAAGAGTATGTTAACCAATGGGCTTCTAAAAGCAACTAGAGTGAAACTATACGGAGGAGCTGGTGTCTCCACAGTGCATGCTTTTCAACCGTTTGATTCCGTATAACCAATATAGGGCAAGCGGCGCAGAGAGAGCAAACGAGAAACTCAGGTTCCCGTAAGAAGCTTATGCAGTAACTACGGTTTCTGGGAGAGGGGATGAGGGCAGATGCACTTTGGGGAAAGCGTGGTATTCTTTTACATTCGCACGTTTAATGCAGGTATGCAATATACGTGCGTAACCAGGCTTTTAGAGCGAAAGTTCTACTACTCGAGGTACAACTCAGTTTCGCCTGGGTTTGCGCGTTTTACTTTAAAGCCCGATCAAGGTCAAACCAAGCACACACCCTCAGGAATAACAATATACGGCTATGCGTCTTGCTGCGCATAACCACTTTATGCCCGTTTGGTATGGTGAAAGCTTGTGACCAGCAGCCACGTGGCTGATGACAGTGGTCACTTGACCTTCGACTTTTATCTTTTACCTTGGTTTTTTCCTCGGCCTTTAAAACTCAGACTCGCATCGCCTCGTGAGACGTCATGTGATGCCGTACCAGTGCGGCCACATCATTTTTCAATAAAAATACCGCCAGCTTTGCTTTCGCTCGTCTATTAGGTTCAGCCAGGTGGAACCTCAGCTAATTCTTAGTTCCAGTGTGTGCTCACGTGTGTTCGCGCGGTTCAAAGAATGGATGTCTGTGATTATTACATAAGCAGGTGCAGAGCGAGCCTGAGCCGGCGTATATTTCGCGCTGTCTGCCCATGGGCGTGTCCGGATATTCGAATTCTATTATGAGAAGGGTCAGAAGGTATGCTTGGAGAAGTGGAGCCGAGGTGTGGCAAGGTTTTATATGTTTTTTTGATGAGTGCCTATTGGAATATACAGTATTGTGCGTTTTTATCGAGAAGGCTTTCAAAAATTTCATCGCCTCAACCGTTTGCTCATTTGCGGTAAAACTGCATACAGAGCTTTCGTATTATAGTAACTTTTGTATCGTAGCAAGTTTGACAACAGTACTTACTTAGTTGAGCCGTGCATGATGTGAATACGTAATCGTCTACGTAGAGATCGCCGAACCAAAATAATAATAATAGTAATAATAATAATATTTGTTTTTTCGTGAAACGAAATGGCGCAGTATCTGTCTCATATATCGGCGGACACCTAAACCGCGCCGTAAGGGAAGGAATAAAGGAGGGAGTGAAAGAAGAAAGGAAGAAATAGGTGCTGTAGTGGAGGACTCCGGAATAATTTCGACAACCTGGGGATCTTTAACGTGCACTGGCATCGCACAGCACACGATTTCTCGCTGAAGGGCAGCAGTGGCGCCACCTCTTTTCGGCAGTGGAAAGCGCCAGGACAAGGCCGCTTCCGCGAGAGTTGCAAGCAGCGCGGGCACTTTGAATATGCCTTGCCGCCCGTTTCGTCTGCTCCCACTGAAGCGCTTACAACATTTTCGACTAATTCAGCTGGAAAAAAATATCAGGATAACTGATTTAACCAGGTTTTAACTTTCAAAGAGTATTGTTTGTAACGCTAGCCTCGGCGGTCTTCACGCGGCGCTTTCCACTGCCGAAAACAGATGGCGCCATTCACCTTATTTGATGGAAAGCGTCAGTGATATATGTTGCTCCTGTCGATGTGGTACTGCTGATTTGAAGTCTAAGTGATATTGCAGCGATACTGGCCTGAACTCCTTTTTCATTCCCTGAAATCTTCTGGTCTCGACAGGCTTTTTAATGAAAACTTCTGCAGAAGGGTTATGTTATAAAAAGGAACAGGGCTATTTTCAGAAATGGTGTGAAATATTTTACCATTTCTATATGTTCTGGAGTGATGTGCGTCCCAGTCGAGCCATACGTTCTGCTAGCTAATATAAAACGGTTTCAAAGAATCAAACAAGCTGGAGTCTCAAGTGCATCGTTTTTCTTCCCAAATCCAGATTTAAGAGAAGACGATCAACTGCTTTTCCTAGGGTGCCTTTCTCAAATGGTCCCTGAGGTAACCTGCTTTACGCTGCAGCTTTTATTTCTCTTACGCGCAAATAATCACGCATGCAACATGTGGTCAACAATGCTCATCGGTCCGATTTGTATTGACAAACAGCTTGGAAAGCCGGAACTCCCGGATTGTGTGTAAGAAATTTGATCATTTGCGACGCATTCTCATTGTGCATAGGTATTCTCGCAGATGCTATGTCGTTCTCAGTTTACCGTAGTTTATCCTTTGGGGTATTTGAAGACTGTAAATTTTTTGCCTTTATTATACTGAGGCGGCATGTTTTCATTTCAAGCCAGTAATGAATTCTCAAACGCTAAAAAATCGCAGTTTCTCTTCATTTCTTGTACTAATCTTGGGGACTGCGGATACTTTAAAATCATCCAATTGCTATTTTGGCCAGATATAGCACATTGGACTACTTCTAGGAGAAATCTTAATGCATGCAAGATGGGGGGGGGGGGGTAGAACGGGCTGTGAACACAGCGAATTGAGGGCATCAACAGGGCCTTCAGGTCGTCAAACATTTCTTAAAACCCGAACACTGAATAATCAGAGATCGTGGAAATTTTCCGCAAGTAAAGGTTAAACCTGTAAAGTGTGCCCTCTGATTTAAAAAAATATCTTTAAACGCCTTTATGCGCCAGCATATTCCATAGCTTAGCTCGTGCACATTACTGCGGCCAATTTGTACATGCCGTCGCGTCAGCGAGGAATGTTGAACAGCTCTTGCATTTCTGGATAATTGGCACCTGTCAAGTTAAGAGAGGGCTGAAAGGGCCTTTCATTATTCTAAACGGGAATCCCGTCGTAATGGGACAGAGTCAGAATAGAACTGGAACATTGAATATTACAGATTTTAGTGTCGATGCTTCCCAACTCCAGATACTTAGCCGCAGTAGGGAGGGCGAGGTCGGAAGGTATGGACTAAAGGGGCCCACACCCAGTTTGTCTAATCCGAAGTAGACGCTGACACTCAAACTGCATAACTAAAGTGACATTACGTGGGTTTATTGCATAACCATCTGGGAACTCTGAGTGCTGCAGAAATTATATGATCTGAAGATAGGTTTGCTGTCCAGCGAAAACATGTGTTCAAAATTAGATTTTCTTAATTTTGTAACACATGCTATGAGCAGCTCACGAAGGCTGCCTTTGAAAGCAAGTGGGGCGATCATAAGGACACAAATTCAGGGGATAACAGCACCTGTGGATGGCCTAAATAACTAAAAGCAATTACTACATCTTTTAGATACTGCAGCCAGCACCGCTTCTTATAATATACATTTAAAGCCGGTAACGATTTTATACTACTTCAACTTACAAAAATTTCTAGACTTGCGCGTGCTCTGAGATAATCACCTCCTAAGTTTCAAGTCCGTCCAGGTAGTTACGAATGCATGGCAACAGCAATACATTTAAAACGACTGTAAACGTGATGTTGCCCTTGGTGCGCCGTTTGGTCTTGAAGCGGCGAAGAGCGACTTGTGAAGCTGTTAACTTGTCGCCTTCACTTTCAAATCAACCCAGCTTCACTCAACTTCAAATCGACCCAGATATAATGCCTACAAATATCTGCCTGGACCCGCCTAATTTGTTTTCCTTTTGTGTTGGTTAACCACAACAATATACCAACGTACTCCGACTGGGTACGGAGAGAGAATGGACAAAATTTTGGCATGCATTTAGGAATTGGTGCACAATACGAGATTCGAGCATGATCATTCACATTCTTGATTAAACAGGACATTTTAAGTCTGCCCCTACTTGTGAACTACGCGGAAATTTTCCACTATTAACCATTGAAGCTATTAGGAGTACGTCGTCCCCATTGCCATCATCTAAACTTTGTACCATGCGCTCTAAGGCGTCGATCAGTGGCACAATTCACTGATGTGGAAAGTCTCCAACAGTTCATTTTCACTCGGCACTATATGTGTGTTTGTTAGTACTCTTTTCACTGAACTTAGTGGCGGAAATGAAAACAAATAAGCCATGTATTGTTACCATCCGAGGTGGGTAATGTGCTGAGCAACTAGGTAATATACCTGCACGTGAAAAAGCAGCTATCTCAGCCGTTATGCTAATCATAATCGTTGTTTAATGATAGGAGTCTTACCTGTAGTTAGATGATTTGTCGAACACAAAACCATGCAACGTGCAGTTATCAGTGACTGCGCTTCTTTTGAGGTAAACCTTTAAAGAAGTATGCTCCAGAAGCAAGGTCATTTGTTCTATTATAGACAGACCCATTGCGCCACTACATTTATCTTTTTTGATACCCTTCTTGGGCCAGAAGCTCTTACATCATCAGAATAATAAACGGCGAGAAAAAACAATGTCTCACAAGAATTTCAGTCGAGGGACACCCGCTATTTGAGTGCATGGTTTGTTTAGCAGTATGGTCTATGTTTATCATGGGTTAGTGTAGACAGTTTTAAATATCGGCTTTGCGGAAGATGATACCTTAAAAACATCTTATATTAAGTGGCAATCAAACTGCTCTTTACAGAAGGATGATCGTAGTTCTGCTGGTTGTGATAAAACAAGCTTCTTATGGTTCCAAACAATAATTACCCTGCTTAGTTGCCAAAAAGCCAAAAATGCGATCAGCGACAGGCTTTACGGGCAGAAATTCTGCCGCCCAAAAGATGGGAACTATTAGGCCGCAGTCTGACAGTAGTCGCAAGCTTTCATCGAGCAATATCTGGACCTGCTATTTACGTGTATAAGAACAAAGTGAATGTTTGCAACAACCCTGCATTGAATTGCATCAATTAGGCCAAGAAAGTCATGGACGATAAAGGCGAAGACGTTCAAAGCATTCTTAGCAAGATTTGCGGTGAAAACGTGAGTATGCTTTGTCTTCATAAATACACTGGTAGCAATTTTTCACCTTTTATGTTGTAACAGTGGATAACGAGATTCACACCGTCTTGAAGGCTGCGGTTTAAATTTTTTACCATAAGAGGGCGTATTCTGGAAGAGTCTGTGGAACAGGCACAGATAATATATAAGTCAGAAGACTACCTGGAGCACGTCGATAATCGTCATGATAACGCCTGAGAATACGTTGTTCTACTCAAAAACATCCGAAGAGGAAGTGGAGCTTTGAGAGTGGTACCGGCCCGCCATGTTCTTGCACAGACAGAAACGGCGCTGTTCCTTCGGGGTACCATTCATTCATAAACATTCATGATCTGATAAGGACTCTGTGACTTTTTTGCAAACTTACGGCTCTTTTGGCGCTCGAGGAATAGTAATTTTCAAAACTAATGGTGTGAAACAACTTTTTAGTGTTTGAGTACATTTCAAAACTAATGGTGGGAAACAACTTTTTAGTGTTTGAGTACATTTGAAGTTTTCGACAGTGAATAAATGAGCACACTGTGAAAAATCCTAATAGGTCTTTAGGAGAGCTTTTTCATGAATATTTTAACGCATATGTACACTAATTCTGAAATGACTTACCATTACCTGCGAAGGTAATGATTTTCTTGCTTCTTTTGATACCTCTTACACTGCCCGAAATAGTTGCTGTATATCTGCGCTTAAAAAAATGTTATTTTGTAAAGTTGTCGGGCATTATTGCTGCGCTGGGAAAGAGCAGTCCTGTTAAAAATTTGTTCTGTGTTTCTTTCTCTGTTTTGGTGTCTTCTCAATTGAAGACCATAAAAATTAAAAAAAAATCATTGTATCTGGAACAGAAAACAGCAACCTTGCTTGGCGGCTAGTGCCAACAGCGACGGTCGTGGGTAAACAGGAGGCGTGGTTAACATGAAATTCTTTTTTTTCATTTCATTTCGGGCGCTTTGAAGATTTGGTTTCCATATTAAATGGTTCGTGACTACTTTTCGACGTTACAAATAAAAACATTAATGTGGATTAGCTCAGCTAATCCAGGATATCCAAAGCGAAAGATGTTGGCGTTCACTGTGTTCATTGGCGTTGGCGTTTACAGTGTTCTAGACGGCGACGGCTTTCAGGAAAGGAATGGCGCCTAACTGGCACCCTGGATATGCGGACGCCTCATTCGTGCTTTCATACATGTGGCGATGGTGAGGGAGAGATGTGGCCTCAATGTAGTAGCGCTGACAGCGTTGTGGCTGACATGTGGCACTGCAGCATAGCAAGGCCGCAGCGTTCATTTGGTGATGAATCTCTCGCGATCAGCCATTAACTGCATGCCACCTCCCAGATTGGCAGGGAGGGTGCGCTGCCTACCCAGTGTGGGGAACGCAATCAAAGCAGGCATTTGCAGTTGGACACCAACGCCACGTACGTGAAAGCCAGATTGAGGTCTCCTTTGACCCACGGTGCCGGTTGTGCGCCTTTCTATTCGTGAAAATGAACGGCCTTTGCAAAGTTGTCAACGCCAATGAACACTATGAACGCCGTCGGCTCAGTTGTTTTGTTTGGTTTTTGAGGAAAGGAAATGGCACAGTAACAGTTCACACATCTCGATGGACACCCGAACCGCGCGGTAAAGGAAGGGATAAAGTAGGGAGGGAAAGAAGAGAGAAAACTGGAAATTGAAGATTGGATTTTGAGGAAAGGCGCTGCGCAGCGGCGGAACACCTGGGGCTCGGTGCTACTAGCGGCGCATGCGCAGTAGTGACTAGGGAGCGAGAAAGAGAGAGAATTATCCGCAGCGAGGCGCGCGTTGTGACGTCATGTGCCTCCTCGGGCACTGCCACGGCGAAATCGCAAGTGCATGGTCAGTAAAGCTTTCGCTGTAAAAATCGCAATAAGTAGTTGTAGCGATTGTCTCAGCAAGGTATAATTTCCATGCATGCCATGAAAGGCGGCGTTCTTTCATTCAGAGTTCTGCGCTCTATTTAGATAAAGCCCAGTCGCTGACAACTAAAGCGCGGCTGTGACAACGCTACCACAACATTATTTAATTTTGTTTTGTGTCATGGGGACTAGTGGACAACACTCCATCCACTGCGAATTATTCTAGGTGTTTTTGCATCGTTCACTTTTGTTGAAGCAAAAATGTGTGTATTAATTTTTTGCTCTCGAATAAGTGCGGTATGGGTGCTCTACCATTTATTTATTCTCCGCCTCTTTCCTTCCACCTTTTTCAACGCGCCCCTGGGCGAACTGCCGTGGCAAAATCTGGTTCCGCATTTCCGTTCATCAGCCCTCCAATACTCATTATAAGGTTTCAAGCATAGCACAAGGGAATATGATGCGCTGTCCCGAGACGACATGTACACACCGATAGATGGATGGACGGACGGACAATTTAACACGTGGACGTGTGGACTGACGACACGGACACGTTGATAGGTGTACTGGTCGAAAGACTGATGAATGATGTGACAGGTGAACGGATGGACAGACGGATGGTCGGAGTGATGGGTGGAAAGACGTATGTTTGGACGGACGGACGCACGAACGCACAGTTGAGGCTGAACGCTTTAAATCTGGCGGCACGGACAGTGACTAGTATACTTCGTACTTGTAGTGGTAGCGCGGAACGCTGTACTTCGCTTTTAATGCGAGCCATTTCACAACTTGCTACAGACTAAGAATGAAATTTCACTCTTGTGTTGACTTTATGCACCAATCAGGTAACCTCCGCTTTGTTATTTCTACCCATTTAAATATATTTCCTCCACTGTCCTAAAACTGTAATGCTTTGATGAAATCAGCTCTATTGCATTGAATCGTAGGGTAAAGCCCTTTCATGAAAAGTGTCAAGTGTTCAGTGGTTTGATCCCCTTTTGCACACGCACTGACTAATGTGTTTATTTTTTGGTACCTTACTTGGTACGTCTTAGTCCGCAGCACTCTTGTCCTCGCTTTGAACAACAACTTCTCCTGAAATTAACGTATATATATTCTTTATAATTTCAATCTTGAACGTTCTGTATGTTACCAATGCTAATTTCTCTTGGATCGTTGTTTTCTACAGACCCCTTTCCGTTTATTTAACCGTTTTCTTTTCTTAAACGGTAATTCGTGGTTCGCAAAACAAAAATGGCAGGTTATAAACATAGCTAAACTAAACAGACAGGCAGAAAGATTTGTTTAGCCTTATTGCCTCATGGTTTTGCTTTGTTGGGCAGCCGGCACGTCTGGCGACAATATAAAACTCAGGTTAAGCTCTGATCGAGGTTATGCTGACTTTACCTGCTCGCGCCGCGGATGGAAGTTGAAGAAGAGGACCATGTGCAATGCACAGCGCGAGAGCGTATTAAAGTTTAACACTGGCCAGCACCTCACCTTGGGTATGTGTCATCGTATTTCAGGGAACAACAACAACAAAACTAGGCGTGCTCGGCTTCGGTGATACCATAGTGCCACCATACAGTGACTAGCGAAGCTGATCTGTTTGCGTCGCCGCTTGTTCGAATCCCAGTCTTCGAAATATTTATTGTTTATGCTATTCTCTAGTTCAAACTAAAAATATCGCAAGATTTTTCTCGGGGTTAATCAATGAGAATAGAGCTTTCATACTGAAAACCAAGTATTAAATATCTGGTGAGGAGGCCCTTTCGTCTAGTACATGTTACATACTCCATTCCTCTCTCACTTCTCATGGGTATGACAGTTCTTCACAGAGCTGCCGAACGCTTACGATACCAGGATAATTTGGCCCTTCTGTGGTCAAACGTGCCATCCGATGACGCTGACGTTAAGATATGTGGATGATTGGGCAATAACCTTAAAAATAATTCTATGTGTGCAAATGCGTCCGTTCTCCGCTACAATAATTCAAAACTTGCGTGTAGTGCGGGTAATGTTTTCTCTCCCTCTGACGCTTCTTCCAAGAAGTAGCGCCCGTCACGAAATTGTCAGAAATTATAATGGCTTCTTGCAATCTGCCTCTGAAACTCTTATCCCTCTAAAATTGCGACGTTGGAGAAGCTCGTGGCATTTTTTGGCCCATAAAAGCTGTGTAAATATAAAGTTGTTGATTCCTTACCAATCTTTGTTTTTCTTTGAGAAATGATAAATCCTAAAAAAACTTGAGTTCTTATTTCCAGAGAAGCCGACACCATTTCAAAATACCAAATATAATCTGCACAGCCACTGTGAACAGCATGTCGGAACGACTGGGCCTATAATTTTGGCTCTCATTGATGCTCTATGTAAATGCTGTTTGCTGGTTTGTTCGGCTTTCCATGTTTTTTTTTTGGTATTCACTCTCCCAAAATAATTTATTCGACTGGTGTTGCAAATCCGGAGCAGGCTTGAAAATTTGTATAAAGTCTACCTGTGACAATGCAATAAAAATTTGAGCAGGCTTAAAAGCCTGCTTATTTTAAGAAAGGCAGAGCGACATATTGGCTAGAAAAATGCTGAACATTAGAAACACTGATACTAACCACACGCACAGGACGTATCGTCTGTGCTAACCAAAGTTGGTGATTCAAATCTGCGGTTGCTGAATGTAACCTGCCTGGCAAGGCATAATAGCACTCCTAAGCTCCAAAATTACGTGTAAGCAGAAAGTGTGTTTGAGAATACACTTTGTTTGCTAAAAAATAATCGTGCCGCATGTTTTCATAACCCCGACTACTAAATAAAATTAACGCATTGAGTGATAGTCACAGAGCTATCATCGAAGCAGTGCCCTCTGGGTAATAATTGCAACGTTATGATTGTGTAATACACATGACCACTTTCATGTTCGACCAGAGAAGTTCATTATTTGGCCGCCTTCCGCTTTATGGGACCTCAGGTTGGCCGCTGGGTAGCAACAACTTTTCCCGCGAAGTTAAATAGTGAGCAGCATTTCAGAGACGCTGACCTCATAGTCTGAAAGCAAAATTCCTGTTCTGTTTTTGATCCAGCCTTGTTGTCGAGCATTAGATTGATTTCATTATTTTTTCTCATTCATTTGTTTAGGGGGAAGCTTACCAACGGGAGATGATGGAGGCACTGGTAAGACATCTCGATTTTCCAGTAGGAAAAACATCAACCGCTGAGATGAGGAAAATTTAAGGCTTGAGCGCCATCAGGTTTCAGAAGGGACGTCACAACTTTCAGATAGCGGGAATAAATCTAAATAAAGCACGCTTTTCGTGTTGAGGATTGGGTATCGCCGGCACAGGAGTGGGCATTGTCGCAAGAGAAGTATAGAACAAAATACTTGTGAATAAAATTACTCAGAGAAGCCGATAATTTTCTACGTAATCTTCTGCGTGAATTAGGTAATCAATTGAAAATTAGCAGTGCAAAGCTAGAAATGTCGCAGGAGGAATAGAATTGTACTCGCGATGTGCCCCCAAGAAAATATGCTTCAATATATAAGTAGGACGTACACTGGACAAACACAACAATTACTGTTGTCTCTCTCGTTCAATGCTTACTCATAGATAATTTCCTTCGATTGTGCTTGTAGATTATGATTTCAAGAAACGCATATGCAAGGCGAAAGGATAAAATAAGTATACCAAACATATTGCCGCCTTAAGTACCATAACAGTTATGTGTCAGTATGCACACGATAAGTGACATTTTCGCCATAACAGTCGGCTGTCGCCTCTACCTCCAATGACTTTTTATTTCGTCTACTGCTAACCACAAGCTGTGTAAGCTCTTTAGGCAGATACTTCAAAGCAATGCATGCCAGCTGGAAAATGAAAAGCTGAATTCACCGGAGTGCCAACGTGGCAGTAGCAGTAGCACAATGCATATGCGGACGTACAATGCTAGAGCTTTTGTTTAAGTAACGGTGCGCCTTGCATTCTCTCTCAGGTAAAAATTTCTGTTTTTGAACAGGTGGTCTCAGATGATGCCATCGACGAGTGCTCACAGTTGATACAAATGCCGACAGTCTAAGAGATAATGACACTGACAAAATAAACAGACTTCAATGCTGCAAAGCCTTTGTGTTCTTGCGTTGCCTCATGTGTCGTCAGTCTAGGTGTGTCACTGGCAGTGCTCTCTCTAGCTTGAGCTATTACTCCGGCGGCAGAGAATCCAAGTATGTGCGAAAAAAACTTCCAGCCACCAATATATATGAAGAATTTATACTTTAGTTAGTTGCGCAGCTGCTTTTTAGCATCCAATGCGTAGATATTTCGCTAATTATAGGGTTCACTAGTTCGCGGAAAGCCAATGAGTACCGTAGTGTATAAATTTCCTCCCATCACACATAATATAACATTCCCTTTGCTGTAATTTCGACGTGATTTCACAAACACATGGGTTGTGTGTGCCGCCAAACCATATAGCACGTGGGCGTAGATGTTCCGGCTAGCAGGAGAAGCCCGCGATTGAGCGCGACAAGCTAATAATGAATCCAGATAATCATCATCATCGTCCTCATCAGTCTGAGTATGCCAACTGCAGAGCAAAAGCATCTCCCATGTGTCCCCACTTAACCCTGTCCTTTGTCTGCTCCGCCCAACGTATGCTTGCAAACGTCTTAATCTCATCCGCGTACAGAACTTTCTGCCACCCCCTGCTACGCTTCCGTTCTCTTGGAATCCACTCCGTTACCATTTAGGACCAGCGGTTATCTTGCCTTCGCATTACATGCCCTGCCCAAGCCCATTTCTTCGTCTTTATTTGGACTGGGAAGTTATTAACCCGCGTTTGTTCCCTCACCCACTCTGTCTGCTTCCGGTCTCTTAACGTTGCACCTATCGTTTTTCTTTCCTTGGCTTGCTGCGTTGTCCTTAACTTAAGCTGAACCCTTTTCGTTAGCCTCCATGTTCCTCCCCCGCACGTGAGTACCGGTAAAATACAACTGTTGTACACCTTTCTCTTGAGGGATATTGGTAAACTGCCATTCATGATCTGAGAAAACCTGCCATACGCGCTCCAGCTCGTTCTTGTACTTGTTATTTCCGCAGCATGATCCCGATCAGCTGTCACTACCTGCCCTAGGTAGACGTATTCTCTTACCACTTCCAGCATTTCGCTACCAGTTGTGACCTGCTGTTCCTTTACAAGACTTCTGAACATTACTTTGGTTTTCTGCATGTTAATTTTTAGACCTACCATTCTCCTCTGCCTGTCACCTCATTGATAATACTTTGCAGTTAATCTCCTAAGTTTCTCAGCAAGGCAATGTCATCTGCGAATCAGATTATTTACGTATTCATCACAAAATATAATCCTGAACTGTTTCCAATTACAGCCTCGGAATAACTGCTGTAAGCATGCGGAGAATAGCATTGACGATATCGTGTCTACCTGCGTGATGCCTTTTCTTATTGGATTATTAATGATGCCTTTATGGAGGACTATGGTACCCAGAACCGACAACGCACTCCGTCACTTGAACAGAATTTGGCCCCACCTGGTGTCTGCGGTGGCTCAGTGGCTAGG
This sequence comes from Amblyomma americanum, assembly GCA_030143305.2. NCBI lineage: Eukaryota > Metazoa > Arthropoda > Arachnida > Ixodida > Ixodidae > Amblyomma > Amblyomma americanum. Next base: position 22,223 of record JARKHS020035127.1, on the reverse strand, counting down.
ACGCTCGGCTACTGATGCGGAGTTCCCGGGTTTGAACCCGACCGCGGCGGCTGCGTTTCGATGGAGGCGAAATGCTAAGGCGCTCGTGTGCTGTGCGAGGTCAGTGCACGTTAAAGATCTCCAGGTGGTCGAAATTATTCAGGAGCCCTTCACTACGGCACTTCTTTCTTGCGTTCTTTTTTATTCCGTCGCTTACTGCGCGGTTCAGGTGTCCGCCGATATGTAAGACAGATACAGCGCCATTTCCGTTCCCCCATAACCAATTTCCATTTTCATTTTCCCTCTGGTGTGGTACTTGGCTAAATAAACCAGTTACGTTCGAGATGCCACCAAATGCTAAAGAGAGGTGGTTGTTCGGTGCCCAGCTTTCTCCAGTCGGTAGGCAGGGAGTGCATCGGAGTCAATGGTTTGAGAATAAAAGCTCTAAACACGACGATACAATAGAGACAAATTACAATTTACTCGTGAACATATGCACATGTTCTATGAAACAGCGAGACACATGCAAAGCAATACATGACCGAAGGTTACAATGCACAGTGCAATCTAGAAAAATCGATACACTAAAAATCGAAAGGGAAACAAAATAACGCTATTTTACACGGCGAACTGCGACAGTCTGACAACTGGAAGATCGCGATGAAGTCATCCTCAATACTGGCGCGTACTCCCTAGCAAGGGCGTCGCTCGGTGCCAGTGGTGCTTAATCACAGTAGGAGTCAGGTAGCATGGCGTCGAAATCAAGCTACGGCATGGGCTAGCCGTCGGCGCTAAAGCCCATTATTTAAAACGCACGCCGCTTTTGTTGCCAACGAAGGCGAGCGCACACACGTAACACCTACAGTACACGCACTTTCCTCCTCTTGGCAGGAGGCGCGTCGTCATTGGTAAGGCGGCTGGTAGAAGCAGAAAAAAAATCATATTAATGTCCGCGACTGGGAGTCGGGCCTGCAGCGGCGCGAACAGATCAACTTCGCAGGAAGCTGCGCGGCACCGCCAGGCTATCACTGCAGTTTTTTTGTTTATTTTATTTAAAAATTGCCGAAATGAAAGTCTTAAAATGGTAAAGACATAAAACAGCAGGCTACACAAAACCACTTCATGCTTCAACCTTCTTTAAAAAGACTATTTTGGGCGGCACACACACACGAATCTGGATAAGGGAGCAGGCCAGGCAGGTCTTCCTTGACAGTATAGACTTCATTCGCCAAAGCGCACTGCTCGCGGAACAAGGATTTCGACGACTACGGGGATTAGGCTTGATGGTTTATTGTACGGCTCTTTTCCAGAGACTCATTGGTCCCAAAAACATATCACATGTACAACACAGTTTTCCTTCACAGCCAAAAATTGGATACTAGGGGGTGTGATTTCAATGTCTTTCTTTAAGCGTTCTCTTTGATAAATCCTAGCAGAACGTAGCACCACTAAACAGAATAAAACAACTGTCAGTTGTCTCTAGCGTATTGCATGGGCGGCACATGACCGTCGTTGACCTATACATCTCTTTAGCAAAAAGCCATGTCTTGACAGACAGCGTCGATGTGTGCAGTTTAAAGAACTTTTTGCAGCAGTTGAAGTACACAACCCTGCAACACATTTTAAAACACAGGCGTTCAGAAACTCCGAAAAAAGTGCTGATAAAATGGTATAGGAATCAAATAATCAGTAAATACTTTCGTCGTCAGCTTCCTGTAGAGGCTATACAGGTAAGGTATAGAAAATCGCACGGGAATGAAATTTAAGATCCAAGCAGCTTCCTTAAGGAATCTCCATAAAAGCCTCTCACGCCTCTCTCAAGTGGTGCGAAGAGGAAAGGCCGATGAGCGCTAAGCCGTTTAATAAGCACAGCCATTAAAAAGGAGTGGTTTGCCAATTTGGAAACAAAAAAGAAGCATGAAAAAAGCTTACGGACGAATAAGTGAAGAAGGCCTATTCCACTAGACAAGAGAAAGAAACAGGTTGTCACGACGCATGGGCTCCCAATGGAAGCGCCTTAAGAAAATCGCGAATGTTCTGTGCATCACCTGCACTTTCTTCCTCGCACAATGGGAACGTGGAGGATATAGACAAGTTATGGAAATAAAAATATATCACAGACTTAAGCTCCAGCAAACACTGACAGTTCTCTTCCAATGCAAACCTGGGTTAGTCACCTCATGGACGTTACCTGTGAATCCCAGTAGGATCCACTGTTGCTAATTAAGTGCAGAGGAACACCTTAGTCCTTAAGGGCGCCGCAGCCCCAGCTTATGCCACAAAATGATCCTGTCTCGCACCGCAATGACAAAAAAAACGAAAATCCTTTGGATTTATGTAAACTAATAGCCGCATCCGATAATGCTAAAAAATTATTCAGTCAAATGTAACGCCTCAAGCACTCTTTTTGGCGAACAAAAGAGGGTTACATCATCAGCATAGGCTAAAATCTTAATCTCACATTGAGCCAGGGAGAAATCGCGGATAGTTAAGCTTTTCAAAGGGTTAAATATATAGAGTAAACAAGAAACGCGATAAATAACATCATTGGCTAGCAGATGATATCAGTGGTACATGTTTGGTTAGCTCTTGGTTAGCAATTAACCAGGAACCGGACACCTTATAGCACATTCTTATGTCTTTCAGCAAAGCGTCACCAAGTTTCTCATGCTCCAAGACTGCGAACAAGAAACTCAAACTTGCCCAGATTCTATCCCAAATAGTACTATGTAGTGTCACTCTTTGCAAAGCTAACTGGGCTCAGGTTTGTGACGTTCTCCGCGGCAATCTCTCCAGAAGCCACGCTTGGCATCTGCTACGGCACATGCTGGACCCTACGCTATCCAAACCCCAGACGCGCCTTAGCATTCACCGCCTCGCTCACAACCATCGACAGGACACCGACGCCTTCCTCGCCCAGGTGAAAAGCACCTATACAACCCCCAGTCTCCCTTGCAAGTATCCTGATTATGCGGGCCCACCCCAGCCCGAGCATGACGCCCTTATTACAGAATCAGAATTTTGCGCCGCCCTATTGAAATTACGGAATACCGCTAACGGAGATGATCAAATTACCAATGCGGCTATCAGAAATCTTGACGATGCTTCCATTTCTGACTTATTCAACTACTTTAACGAATGTTGGGAGGCAGGTACTCTCTCTGCCTAGTGGAAGCATGGAAAAATTATTTTTATTCCAAAACCCCACAAGCCCATCACCCTAGAAAACATCCGCCTCATTTCTCTTATATCCCGTCTAGGCAAGGTCTTCGAGCACATTATTCTTGCTTGGCTAACAACGTACATGGAAGACAACCACCTTTTCCCCCACAGTATGCTCGGCTTTCGTGCGCATCTATCTGCACAGGACGCCCTACTTCAAATTACGCCTGACGTGCTTGATGATACCATCCCCCACCACACTAAAGCTATCCTGGCAGTTGACCTCACCAAGGCATTTGACAAAATTCGACATGATGCCGTCTTACGGGAACTTCAGGCTCTACAAGTAGGCCCTAAAACCTACAACTACGCTCGCGCGTTTCTCTCTGGGCCGCACTGCCTCCCTGCACATATATCAGATTACCACATCCCCTTATACACTCGGAGAGCTCGGACCTCCTCAAGGGGCGGTCCTTTCTGCCCTTTTCTTTAACGTTGATTTCATCCCCCTGGCTCACAAACTGGCTGAAATCCCACACCTAAAGCATACCCTGTACGCTGATGATATTACCACATGGACCACTCATGGCTCTGACGGGGAAATTGAGGAAACCCTTCAGTTAGCAGCAGACACCATCTCTTCTCACGCGTCATCCATCGGGCTCGAATGTTCCCCATCTATGTCCACGCTCTTCCTAATTAGGCCAAAATCTGGCGCTAACTCGCCCATCCAAATTAATTTAAAAGGATCCCCTATACCCATCACACCCGCCCTTCGCATCCTTGGCCTCCACTTGCAGGATTCTGGACGAAATGAACATACCCTTAAAAGCCTCAAGGCCTCCACGCAATCCGTGTTCCACCTTCTACGCCGAGTGTCCTCCCTTAACAAGGGATTAGACGAAGCGGACAACATGAAAGTAGTGCACGCGTTTACGCTTAGCCGCATTCTATACGCAACCCCATATCTCAAATTGAACCGCACGGAAACCGAACGCGAGAACGCAATGATCCGCCCTGCGACTACGGCAGCCCTAAACCTACCTCGTAGCAATAGCACAGTCAAACTTCTTGCACTAGGCATGCATAACACCATTCAGGAACTAGTTGACCAGCACCTTCAGACACACTACATTAGACTTGCCACGAGCGCCATTGGCCACCATATTGCCGCGAATATTTACAGTGTTCGTTTTTCAAATCTGCCGCCACATCACTTTATCGCTTTGTTTGCTACGCAAGACGCGACTAGATTTATCTCGATTGATCGCAGCCAGGCAGAGCTGATTCTACGTTGTTCCGGAATGTTCTAGTAACTTTGCGCTCTTTATCTCGGCACGGCCGACAGCGGCCGGCATTCTGTTCGACGACCGCCGAGCACGCTTGTCGCTTCGCCGCCGCCGAGTGATTCAGTCCATTTTGGGTGCAAGTCAGCCCAATAAACAGTTCTTTTAGAAGACCCTTTCGTCCGTCTTCATCGCTGCTTCGACTGCCGTCACCACTACGTGACAATATACTCTCTTCCCTTCGCATCAACATACCCGCTAACCGGTCAACCCTTATAGCCATCCCTCGACATATCCATGCACCTATCGTGAAACCCCTTCCTCGAAACGTCCAACCACAATACCACATCCCTCACCGCGTAGCTCGCGCTAATGCCCTCCATAAGTATAACGGGCAAGCCCACGATGCCGTTGGGGTAAACGCCCCATGTACAGCGCATGAAGCGGTAGCAGTTGCCTACAATCTAACCCTTCCTCACCCCCTAGTTCACCGTCTTCCCTCGGGCTCTATGCCTGAGGAGGCAGAAGAGACCGCCATTGCCCTAGCCCTTGCACATTCGGACGCCCAATACATCTTCAGCGACTGCAAAACGGCTCTGTCCAACTTTGCCAGGGGCAGAATTCACGCCCCTGCCTGGCAATTGTTAAACACCCCTACCCAAAATTTACCGCGCAGGGTAGAGCTTCAGTGGGTGCCGGCCCACACTGGGAACCCTGGAATTGAGGGTGCCGATAAATTGGCCCGAGGATTGATTTGCCGTGGCTCAGGACAGTCTCGATCCAGGATTCTCGAGGGAGCGGGCGCACACCTTTGCGGAGCTCACGCAAATACCCCGTTTGGACCGTCGGACTTACCCTCCTCCCCACCCCTCTCTTACGCACTCCCAACAGATCCTCTTCAGACGCCTCCAGACCCGCTCTCTCTCATCCCCTCAGCTTTTATCCCACTATTTCGGCACATCCTCTGCATGCTCCCTATGTGGTGACCCCGACGCCACACTCTCCCATATCCTTTTCAGCTGCCCTGCTGACCCTCCACCGCGGGGACAGCACGCCATCTCGAGCTGGGAGGACTGGGAGGTCCTGCTTATGTCTGCAGACCCGACATCGCAGCTTGCTGCGGTCACTCGGGCTGCCGACGTCATGTCTTGGCATGACCTACTTGATCGAGTGCGGGATCGCGCAGTGGCCCAGGGACCCAGCTGGGTCTAAAACTCACTTGCTCAATAAAGGTTTTCTGCCTGTCTTTCTATATACGCGTCTGCTAGCATCAGCATCAGTGGTTCTATAGTGGCGAGATTGCTCTGAGGCGCTCACTAGCTATCATGTCCACCCTCTCTCACAATATGCTGAAAAGCTTCAAAGTTACTTCGAATTTAGGAGTATTTCATGCCATTAAGCAGTACAATCGGTGCAGAAAATTTACGGGACGTGAGTTTGTCGCAAAAGAAAAGGATAGTGTATCTCTGCTCCGAGCCAGAGTCACGTAATAGTTTTACCAGTAGACAAAACACGTGCCTTTCAAATTTGCGGCAACTGGATGGCATGACGGGGCCGGAAAAGCTTATTTTCCGCACTCTCACGTCCACTTGAGTTTTGCTACCACAATGCATTTGACAAGAGCTGGCGGGATGTTGTAGATGTAGAGATTTCAAATTAACAGCGGTCGAAGTAAGGATGTTTTAACGTCATACCATTAACGAACTCGTGTAGCTGAAAATGTGGCGTCGACGTTTCTCGCAGGAAGCGAAAAATCCGCGAAAAATTTCCAGAGAATCAACCGAGAGGGCAGATGGACTACCTAGGCCATCTGATCTTGTGGCGTCATCACAACCGGCCCACCGGATAGCGATCAAGCTGGACACCGTGGCAGGTGACAATTAAATTAATAATTAGTCGCAACAGGTTGCTCAGGGAGAGCAACCTAGGGGGCACGAACCCCATCCGTGGCAGCACCTACCATCGCAGAGCTGCGGCGCATCGCTTAACCGCCGCACCACTGCGCCAGGAGCGCTATGAGAATTTCGAGGGATCTACAAATGTTAAGTAGAGAATGACCAATTCTGCATATATGGGCATTAACGCATTAAAGCTATCGCGTCATATTCTTAACGCGGAGCTTAGGAATCGCCTCTAATTTTTTTTTGTCTATCTCAATCCAACGCATGAAAATCGAGAAAATCACTGAACTCCCACGTGCACAACACCAAGAAGTTAGGTTGCTTCTAGGTTTGCCGAAGATGCCTATTCCTTAGAAAGAAAAATCATTTTTGTGGGAGTTTTGCGTTCTGTGTAGGTGTACTAATTGCATGGATGCATATTGCTTGAGCGCAGATAGTTATTATGCGAGAAGAAGAAACGAACCTTCAGTTCTTAGCGCGCTGACATGTGTCAATAGTTTCTTCACCATCCCGACTTCTCTTTTCGACGCGCTTTCAGAAAAATGGCAAGCTCAAATTACTTTTCTTGCATTTTGCAGGCAAGCGTCGCCACATGGAGAAGTATCGTGCGCATGCTAGGGATCGCCTGCAGCTGTACTTGGCCCTTATTCATCACGCCTTGCGTTTGGGAGAATTCAGCACTATGTGAATTTTGTACACTCGCGCTCATCAATAATGTGGAACCTTTCGACAGAACGAAACAACAAACCAAAACATAGCAAAGAAACATTATGCGTATATAGAATTATCTGCTGCAGTGCACTTAGTCTCGTATCGCGAACGAACGTGTTTTGAAATTGTGGGTGTCTCAAATGTCGCTAGCTAAAACGAATTCAGTACGCCTTAGATCAAGCTCACTTGACAAAATTTTCTCGAAAGAAAGCCTTAAAATCTGCCAGTAACGGGTATGATTTTCAGTCAATCTAACTATTATTTTATTTTTATTTCTTCTCTTGTATCGAAATTCCTGATCACAATTTCTGAATTCCATTCATGGTGATCATAAATAAAACCAAAATTCATTTTCTAGGAATATAAACGACTAGTGCTAGAATTATGCTTACGGTACGCATTTCGTGTCCTTAGTGGCGCTTTTCTCAAACCAATTGTTACGCTGCTTATGCCTGGCGATAGTAGAGACTTATTTGGGTCGGACAGCACCGTATCAGGATACGGCTCTTATAAACACCCTTTAAATTCTTTTGGTCGTGCTCCAAACACCAAAGGTAGGATAAATAAAGATTTGTTGGATAAGAAACCTTTTCTAACAAGCGCTGGCTTAAGAGTATAATTCTCAAATACACTTTATCACCAGCGTTTGTTTCAGCAAAATACGTGTTTGTTTTCCCTTTTGCAACGGTTAAAGAGTTTTAACCTCAAGCTTGTTGAAAGCTTTATATTTAAATTCTACAAACGAAATGAAATTGACCGTTTAAACATTGAAAGAGTTGCAAAAGGGGTTCGTATCATCGCTGTACACTGTAACGCAGTAAGATTTACATGTTCAGCCCTTCCCATGCAGTGCCCGCGTGTGGTATCACGCTATATAGCGGACAAGTAATCTCTTTCACCGGCTGGTTTTTCGAATCCTGGCCTGACAAGAATAAAGCAACCAGAAAATATAGAAAATAAAAAGATAGGTAAAAATGCGGTTCCTAGGCTGCTAGGCTGGATGCCCGGAGTCCTGCTCTCGCCCGAGTTTTTGTATGCTGACCTATACCACATGATTAGGGCCTTCCAGTACAATACACATATACAGGTCGGTTCTGAAAGCAGTAGCACTCATTTAAAATAAACATGTATTCATGAGACGCAGTGGAGGGCTCCGGAATAATTTCGACCACCTGGGGATATTTAACGTGCACTGACAGCGCACAGCACACGGGCGCCTTAGCGTTTTGCCTCCATAAAAACGCAGCAGCCGCGCCCGTGTTCGAACCCTCCTTTATCCCTTCCCTTACGGCGCCGTTCAGGTGTCCAACGATATACGAGACAGATACTGCGCCATTTCCATTCCCCAAAAATCAGTTCTTATCATTATTATTATGAGAATAGTACAAACAATTAGACTACCAAAGTAGCGCCCTTCCGCATCTACACACTCCTGCCAACGAGTTTTCCATTTCCAGGTTTGACCGATGATGCTCAGAAGTTTTCAAATCGAAAGAGGAATCTTGCGGACGCCCTGGACTGACGTGGCTTGGATCTATAACAACGATTTTACTTCAACGAGTGTGGCAAGTCGGTTTCATGATGCTCAAGTTTAGTTTGAATGGCGTAAAAGTGGAAGAGCTAGCTAGTGTGGACGCAGGTACTGAGGGTTGCGCTGAAAGTTTCATGCACATTTTCTTGGCTGTGACATGGTCCGTAAAACATTGAGGGAGACGCATGCAAGTGGTGGTCATATTGCTCTGAAGTGCTTGTTGGTGGCGTATGAGGTATGGGCAACGCGTCGTCGCATTTTGGCGTGCTTAAGAACTGCGTCAAGCACTTGCGGGCCCAAACATAGATAATTTTGTTGCCACAAATGAAGAAGGGTTTTCTGGCAGGCTAGTTGGTGCTTCTCGCTCATGATTTAACGGCGCGAAAGAAACAAGGACACAGACAAGAAACACGCACACACACAGAGCGCAGTTTTTGTGTTTACGTGTGTGTGTAAGGGTATCTTGTCTTCGTCCCTGTTTCTTTCGCGAGGTGCAATCATGGACACGAATGACTTCGGCAAAGCTCCATCGTCGCCTTAAGTTTATATTTGGTTTCTGTGCACCTTGCCATATAAGAAGTAAATATGGGTTGAAACAATCAGCACATTTGCTGTTCCAAACTTGACTCGAATTTCCTTTATTGCCTTCCCCTTTCAATAAAAAATAGCGCAGTGCAGGGAAGTAGTTTGAGCATCCGCATCACCAGTTGGTGGTTCGGGGTTCGACCCCTCAGCGTGCGGGGTGCCCACCGGGGGTGGAATGGGTGAAAGCTTTTCCTAGACCTGGTGCTCGGCTTGCCTCGAGCAAACGGTGTTTGACGCTAGGATGAATAAAATAATACACGCGTTTCTTCTTGGTGTTTTTTGACGATAGCTGTTGTGGTCCTATCAAAAAACCGACAATCCATCATCAAATCGAACAAAGCCAAGAAGCTTCGCACACCCAGATGCTTCGGGATGCTAAGATAAACTCTTTTAAGAAAACGCTCCCGCAATATTTCCAAGCTTAAGACAAGTGAAGGCGGTAACCCGATATTCTTCGTAATAGCACTATTGCAAGTCCAACATTTCTGAACAAAAAATTTTAATATAGGAGATATTGAAAGGTATTTTTGTGCAATTGTTGGTCCATTTTTCCTAGGTGTATGAAAATCTTTCTTTCAGTTTGCATCCATCGCTGGCATCGAGCAATTATGAGAGCCATGGAAAACCAAAGCGGGACACTTATGACGAGAGTAAAAAAATATTAATAGCAAAAAAATGCAAGCCTGCTGGCGTCAGATCTGTGGATATATAGATGCTTGCAGTGAAATCTTAAAATACGTGAAAAATTTACGTCATAAACTGGTTCCCGTTCAAAAATACCTTTGTCCAGAATTTTGCAATAAGATATTATTACGTGCATCATATACTCTATTGTCTGCCACAAAATAGGCTTCATGGGCGCTTACGATTCCTTAGGAACGCTTCCCAAGGAATGATATCAAATCCAAGCCGTGATTTCCGCGCATACTGAGAGAACCACGCATTGATTGATATATATATTTTTGCGAATGCAGTGGTTATTCGCAGGCTCTGGTTTTACTGGTTCGTTTATTCTATTGATTGAAACGTCGCAATATATCCAGGATTATCGGAAAGGGGTGGTCACTCCAAAAGTTTTGTGCTGTCAATTTGTCCAAGACGAACAGCAGCCATCCTCATTCTTTTTCTGTAGACAAGTCGAATCAAAGTTCTCATGTCTTGCTTGCACCTTCGATACACATAATCAGTGAAATTCACCCATACTTTGTGGATAAGTGTTGCATTATATTCAAATCGGTCGAAAACAGTGAAATTCTGGAATGGCGGGGACGAGGTGGTTTTCACGACAAACTCCGTCACGAACACGCTGTCCAGGACTAAGAGCGCATTTTCTGAAACGAAAAAAAACCAAACCCATTTAGTAAAATACTTAAGTATGCACCTTCCGGCGTCATTCTGCCAGCCCTGCGCACTTCAATTATAGTTCAGCAATGGCATTCCGAATCTAATTAACCACCAGATAACACTGATGTTAACGATTCTAATTCAAGAGATGTTTCAGGAACAAAGGGAGGCCAATGCTATTTACATTTCACATTTCCCTTCTCGCCTTCACGCTTTTGCTGTTTGTCGCCTCGAAATGATTAACTAGAACTTCAGATAAATTCTCCTTTTTTTCGTTAAAGGTTCTTTTCACAGGTTAAAAATTTTTTTACCGAGTATAAGCGTTACAACCGCGCATTTCAGAGGCGGTTATGCTCAAGGCGATGTGCAAATTGAACGGATTAATATTTTTAGAAAAAACCACGTCAAAAGGCTCCAGGAAGTCATTGCACACTATGCTTTCTTCTCGCACTTCAACCTTCAGAAAAATATCTTCTCGTATGAATATAAGAAACAAAAGCGAACCACTCGGTCAATGCCCGTCCACTGCTTCACAATCACTTGTGGGTTCCGAACCAATGCAAGCCGTTACCTCCTGCCACCCGCCCGAACCCGCCCTGCTTTCATCACACTCCACCTGATGCAGCCAAACAAAGGCCGCCAAAGCTCACGCCCGATCGTCACCGTCATCAAGGCACTACACCACTCTCGTCCGTCTCCGGCGGGCAGAGTTCTCTCTTCATGCAGCAAGAAAAGCCACCAGCCCACCACGTTTTATATTCTTTATTTGCGTTCCGCAATTGGATGACCAGCCAGCTGCAACAATAGAAGAATTGCTGGCGCACAGATTCAGCTTCTGAAGCTTGTTGCTGCGTCGGCGTCAACTTTCCGGCCGCACGTTCATAGCCGTCGCGTGGCTCCTACTCACTACACAAATACCGCATTCCCTATGTGTACTGACAACCGTTTGTTATGGGAGCAGCGGTCTCTGCCTTTTCTCGCCGTCGATGCCCCACCTTATCCTCTACCAATTTACTTCTGGAAGAAGAAAATTGCGCTTTAAAATGCTGTCTCAAATATTTCATAATAAAACCAACATTCAAAAGAGAAAATATTTACCCAGGCCGAATTATGTCTCTTCTCGTATTGATCACTGCTTTAAGACTTTGGAATACCGTAGCAGAGCTAATAAGTGCACAAATTCATTTTTGTACGTTTTATCATTGAATGGAATCGTCTTTCAGGTCAGCAAGTGTGCTGTATGAATGAAGATGTGTTTTTTTTTCATCATTGTAACCCCCCTTCTGTAGCACCTTTGGCCTAAGCGAGGTAAAGTATGAATAAAGAATAAAGAGACCCCTGTCCTGCAGTGACTCCTGTCCATCCGACAATGTCTTCCCTGCCGACCTGGACCGCCTAAAACTCCGCCTGTCATCTCATTTGCTCTGGCTCACCTTAGCTGTCTTCGCATTGCCGGAAAATGTCACTGTAGAGCGCGGGGGGTTGTACCGCCTGGAGAAATCCGTGCGGCGTTTGCGGCATGCGATGAAATATGGCTTTTGAGGAAAGGAAATGGGGGAGTAACTATGTCACATCTCGGTGGACACAAGGGAAAGGATAAAGGAGCGAGCGAAAGAAGAAGAAGGTGTCGTAGTGGAGGGCTCTGGAATAATTTAGACCGCCTTGGGACCTATAGCGTGCGCAGCACAGACATCGCAGAACACATGGGCACCCTTTGGGTTCGTCTCCATCGACACGCGGAAGTCGCGGCCGGATTCGAACACGGGTGCTCCGGCTCAGTAGCATGCGATGGCACACGCATTAAACACAAAAGGCCCCGCTTATCGCGCCACTCTAAACGCTCTTGGATTAACTGGTGCAGCCGCAGCTTGTGAGAGCGCCTCCTTCGCCACGGCTCTCAACTACGGCAAGCTAACGCAGCCGCAGCCTTCCCGCCTTGAGGAGTCAGATATATTCTCAGCTCGCTAATGAGAAAGTGCAAATTTAACCTTTACATTTCTCATAATAACCTTGCTTCCTGGTTTCCTAACTTCTCTTCAAAAGAGAGAAGACATTGAATTTTTTTGATGACTTCAGCAGAACGCCCCTAATTTATTTCTGCGATCAGGACGCATATATGAGCATGCATGTACAAAATATTCCAGAAACAAACCTGCACCTTCCTCCCTTTAAAAGTCATAAAATAAAAGTTGTTTTTGATAATGCCTAGGCTTCTCCAGAGAAGCAGATTTCACCAAGTCAGCACGATACGGTGTTATGCGTCCGCTCAACCAACCAAGGAGATCTTTGAAGGAGTGTACAGCGATCCATAAAGAATTAAAAATGCTGCCATTCCTGTGTTTAGATTACATCAATGTCGACATTGGTCTGAGATTCGAGACGCTTTTTTCTCGCCTTCCACTGGAGCACGGTATTTCTACATTTCTATCAGAAATCAGGAATAATACTTACTCTAATATTGTGCAGCGCATTACCCCGAAATGTAACACAGGTATGTAAACCAAGTTGTCCTGCTGTTTGTCGCTTAGCAAAATAACTACTACATAATAAAGTCAAGATTCTTGTATGCCGGCAAAAGACGGACCGGTTCTCTTATCATTAAAGGTGGGAACGGATAAGCCAGTCTGTCACCGTTCGATCAGCGCTCGTGATGTGTTCCGGATGTATGTGCAATATCTTTCACTTCACATTCAATGTAAACAGAGATTATAGACGAAGAAATAGGTACTTTGAATTTCTAACTGAATAGCCACAGTGGAGAATAATGAGGGATTAGCGTGGTTACTTGAAATAGGAATTAGATGCGTGAGTATCGTTTTTATATATTTATTTTGGTTCGAGGATCGGTTTTCAAGGTCACACAGGCTTCAAGCAGAGATCGGCTATTGCGCTAGGTGGGGCGTTAGCTCAGCGCAATAAAAAATTCGGTTGGGGGGGGGGGGGGGGGGGTCAGAATGGAAGCTTGGGCGAGTTGGTGACGGTTCACTAACTGAACCGTCACTGAACTGAAAAGGACGGGCGCTACCTCCCTGCGTCCGTGTCTGTTTAGCGCTATGTGGAAAGTCTCAGGGTCACTTATCGCCACCTAGGAGGGTAATGCGATAGCGGTATTTTCTTCATTCATAGCGCGCCGACGGAAGTTGACAAAGACAACGACAGAAAAAGTACTCTACGTGAAACTGGCAGTATCTTTTGATAGGCTAACAACAACAACAACAGTAAGACACACGAGATGTTCGGTTGTCGCGATGGCGTAGCGGTCTAATGAAATGGCCAGCGAAGGTGATCGGTTCGCGCCATCGCGAGTTCCGAACCGACTTCTCGCCAAAAGGCGGTTTATTTGAGGCTAAGCCGGTTTCGGAGGGACATCAGTGAAATCGATGAGCTGAGGTCTCGGGCTACTGCACTAAAATGTAATACAGAGTGTGCCAAGAATCTGCCAACAAACTTCATTAAACAGAGGCTACTTCCATGAGGCGTACCTTGCATGTTTTCCTGAATTATATGTACTTTCTACTGCTTTCTGCTGCTTCCAAGTAATGGCGGTATTAGAACGAGAAAAATATTATGTGTTTAAATATTCTTAAGTATGATTTGAATCTGCATGCTGCTATCGTCAGCTGCCCCAGTCTGTAAACACTGGTGAATAACATTTAGATGATTGAAACCTAGATTGGTTGCAAATAATGACGAACAATTCTTCCTTGGTTAGGACAGCGTAACGGACTATAAGATTAAAAAAACGGCAATAATTATTAGAAAATATTCTGCACGCATGGCAAGAGCGCTAAGAATAGCTTAATTTTATCATATTCCTACAAGTGAAAACTTATGACATTGGCTTCATTTGGCGACAGCAGTCGGTCGATTTCAGTCAACACAAATATTCTAAGTTATGGTAATCAGAATATCAGATTGGGTTCGTTTGCTTCCTTCGGTTTCTCTCCGCTCTGTTTTATTGCCGGGATAAGCTGCTTACTTTTTAAAGAAACCAACTTTTTTTGCAATGAAACAATTGTTTCCAAAGCCCACCTACTCGAAAAATTGGTGATGGTGAAGTACATAGATACATCAGCAGGGGTATTCCACTCTGGAGCATATTCTTCCATGCCGACTTTGATTGAAAATGTGTCCGTCACATATCTTCCGTAGGAAAGCGTACAGTTGTAGGTGGCAAAGCTCCCAACGATGGGTAGCCGGCAGAATCCGCCAGGGCTTCGCGAGCGCGTAAATCGGCAAACATTGGTGTTCTCTCTGTGCGGCAGAGTTCCCCTCAAGAAGAGTCTTCCATCTGATAGGTTGAACCTGAACAGCGTGTCGCTCTCATTGAAGGGGTTGCGGACGGCAAAATAATGGTCCGGCAAAAACGGAACTCTGCGTGCGAAAAGGCTTGCCAGAATTTTGCCCATTATGCCTTCCTTGTAATGCACACCTGAACCTGGAAGAAAGAAATAGAGATCATTGTGCTGCAACTGGGACGCTACACCACAAATGGAAACAACGTTACCACTTAACTTCTACAGGCATTGTCTTTCGCTGTCGAAATTATGCAAGTGTGTTTAGTGTTTTGATCAATTAAAACCAACGACTCGAATTTTGAGCGGCAGATTGAGGTGAGTGGGATTGGGAGGTGAAAAAATTGGTGCACTAGACCGCTTGTCCTAGCTTACCTTTGTCTTTATTTGTGGACCTTTTTATTTCTTCTGCTGCCTGTACCTTGGTTCAGCCTTGTTTTTCTTTTCCTTTGGCTATGTTTATTACGACCGTGACGTGGTGCGAGCCTCGTGACGTAATTACAATCTTCCCGCCGCGGCAGGTGTCAAACTTTAAATTTTATTATGAGCAAACTTCCGCTCATAGCAGGCGGCAGTTGACTGGTCGTGAAGAGGTTGCTCGAGAAGAGCAACCTTTTCACGAGCTTGTCAAGAGCCCTACCGGAGGCTGTGCCTGTTACGCCGAGCTTCACCGCGGCAGACAACAGCATTCCTGCTAGTGGGCCATCTAGTTCTAACGCACTAAAATAGTTTATGTGCCTGTGTTCTAATAGAGGCTCAGCTATCTGCTGAAGGATGGTGAAGATTGAGGCACAGCCTTGCCCCTCTACCACTATACTGCTTAGTTAATGCACAATCTTGCAGTGGACAGCCTAGAAAGCCGTTTCAACAACCTAAGAGAAGATAGCAAGCTGTTTGGGCAAGTGATCGAAAGAACAGCAGCGCGCGCTGCACTGGCGGCTGACCTAAAGGATATGTCTTCAATTCTGGGTAGTGTATCGCTACGCGACCTATATGCTTTGTTCGTTTCATGGTTCTTATCTTTCACAACTTATGTTTTGAGCAGATCCGTCTTTATAGCGTGTGTCTGAAGTGTCGTTCTTTGTTTACACCTTGTGGCTTTATGAGATAGCATAAGAGCCCAACGTGCCCACGCCGACCAGAAGTGTTACACTTGGCTACATGCAATCCGGAATGTAAAGCGGACGGCACCAGGGCGTACCAGCTGCCAAGGCTGGTGCACGGAAAATCCAGCTGCCTGTCCGCCACCTGCCACGAATGGCAGGCGCAGGACTGTACACAAAGAATTTTCCTCGCTTCTTCTAATTGAAGGGAGGGAGTGACAAAAGGTTCACGTTTAGGGCAGGAAGAATTCTGTCATCCACAAAGATTGACAGACTAAAGAATCAGCTGTGACCCACCACCTGTCACGTTTGAGAGGTGGCAAAATGGAATAACTAAATATCTGCCTGAACTTGTAGGATTTGCGTGGGGGTGCATGGCGGCTGAAAACGAGGTTCTTGTGCTATCGCATTGTAACAGCTAACGTTAAATAGGTGCCCACTTAGCCTTTGTTGCTGCTCGATGAAGCTACTCGTTCGTTTCTCATTAAATAAAATTGTGGCTACAGTAACTTCAGTAATAATGATTCTTGCTTACTTCTTATGTTTACCGCCATGCATTTCTTCAACACGAAATATTTTTTTGACACACCGTCGTCCATAGGACAGCACCAAAGTCTGTTTGACCAGCTACAACAAAATTACGAAGGCCCTCTGCATGGCCCGCCGAACCTTCCCTCCGCCCAACGACAAGTTGGACAGGGCGCACGCGGTGGCCCTCAGACAACTGCAGACGCTCACGTACCCCAACCAGGCACAATACCGCAGACTCTACCCCTGAGCATACCCGACAAATATATGCGAGGTCTGGCACACTGCTATAGCAACTTTACCCCACATGCTCAAAAACCCTGACGGGGCTAACTCCGGAACCCTCCCGCCGCGGTGGGCCGCTGCGTTGCGCAGCCCCAGCCTCGGTGACCAACTCTGGGCCGTCCAGCAGGCCCGCGAGGCGACGGCGAGGCAACACCTCAACGTCCCCACGTGGGAGGCCTAAGGCGCCGTCGGCGAAAGCTCTGCAGGACTTCTAAATAAAGTTGTTACCAACCAACCAACCAACCAACCAACCAACCAACCAACCAACCAACCAACCAACCAACCAACCAACCAACCAACCAACCAACCAACCAACCAACCAACCAACCAACCAACCAACCAACCAACCAACCAACCAACCAACCAACCAACCAACCAACCAAAAATCCACAAGCATCTTGCTAACCGCTACCTTCACCAAAGAAGAGCAATTGGACTTAGCTTGAAATGACAACACTAAGATACGATGATGAAAACATAAGTATTGTTTATCTGGTCTCCAAGCACATCAGGCAGACTCTTAATGCGACTGTGTAGAAATTCGTGCAACGTGCGCATGGGAAGGTGAAGTAGACATGCTCGGCACATTGCATGGTCTGAACACTCCATTTATTGAAGTAATGCGTTGATCTCCATTTTTATTTACAACAGCCCTTTCTCACAACAGTGAGCGTCTAAGCAGAACTAAAAAAGACAAATAAATAAAGAAGAGGTAGAAAAATAAACCATTTCACCTAACCTAAGAAGTGAGCTTCAAAGGATTAGCTATTGTACGGTTAGGGCGCTTTCCTGTGCTGCACAAAAACGAGATTCCGCAAAACTGACAAGGCGAATATTGTCAGAAAGTTCCTGGCATGTGTTAAGATGGTTTAACATTCAGTGGTACTTGCGCGTGTACCAACTCTTCGATGGCACTTGTGCGTAATTTGTTTTCAGTAATTTTTCTGCACGAGCTCAAGCAACATTGACAGTGCATTCATGCTGGGTTTCTACAGATAAACATTTACAGGCGTACCGTCTCTCACTGCCTATGGCATGTCTTTTGTGACTGTTTTTCAAAGTCTTGTTAAACTACACAGTAGTAGTATAGGCATTCGAAGAATATAAGGAAATGTCCCCCAAAAGTTTCGTTATATGTAGGGTAGTGGTCGACTGTTGATTACCAATCTTTTCATGCTGCGATTGCGAAGTATTTACACATTTAAAAATGGTATTGAATTACTGCCGCAATTTTTCGAAAAACGTTTAAAAATTGACCTTTTCATTTAGTTTCTAGTAAAATATGTGAATAGACTGTCAGACCAAATACTTGCATATTAAAAAGAAGCTTCTGAGCTGGCACATTATACCGCATACATGTGGTAATTAAATGTGGGTTTTTATAAGGATATTCCTTTGTCCATCTTATCACGCATGCGCTTGCTCCTTATCTTCCAACTGTATATTTCATGCTTTTAACTTTCTTTCTCGCCTTGCTCTAGACGGCAATCGTTCTTGACGCTTTAAGGAAATTTGAACCTGGTGACCAGTTCGTTAGAAACTGGCAGCATATGAAATAGGCAGTTTTCAGGCATTGGGGGCAAGACAATATTGAGATTTTTTTCTTAGTATGTCTGTCATTCATTGAATTTGAGGCAGATAAGCAGGCGACTAAGAAAGCGGACATCAAAAATGTATAGAGGATGTCGGGACATGAGAAGTGACACGATGTATCTCTCTTTTCCTTTAAAGTTCAGATGGCAACTCACTTCCTGCTCTACGCCTCCTTTTCTGCTGTCAAGTCAAACGATATACATGTTCGCCACCATAATTCTCAGACTATATATTTCTAGGGTCTAGTACACTCCCATTGAAACTGAAATCATTGAATGATAGGAAATGGCACCAAGTTCAAATTTAACACAAAGTCCCCCCCCTTGTGTTTATAGTTGCGTTCATAAAAATTCATCTACTACCACCTTTCATACTGAATTTCTATAATGGGCCCTTTTTGGCTATACAAGTATTTTTGAGTGTACTGAGCCATCAGTTAAAATTCTTAAATAGGTTTAAAGAGTGTTCACCATAGCACGCGTCAATTTTTTTAATTTACAAAGTTTACCCAGGAATTCATTCGACACATTTAAATGTTTAATGCGCTGTGCCCTCCGGCTCTGGATTTATTGGGTCTGACCAATGCCTCATAAAGCGTAGAATAATGTTTCGCTCATGAAAAAGCACATCTGGGGGTGTTTAGTTGATTGCACATGTACTAGTTTAATTATCAAAGAAAAACAGTGATCGAAATTCGCTGCAAAAACTGAAAGTGTGCGTACCCTGCGAAATCTTCCAGCTCCCCTCGGCAACTGCAAAAAAGAAACAGGCAATTCTATCAAAAAAATTGTCTGAAAGTCTGCCTAATGACATGCTTACTTCGAGTTAAGCCATATTCTCTTTGCGCTCAAAAATTTGGTCTGTAGCGGCATCCGAAGGTAGCGGCTTGATGATTTTCCCATGTATGAAGAAACTAAGAAAGTATACGCAGCACTGCTTTGATTTTGAGTGTGATAAAGTCCTACTCTGGAAACGGTCTCTAC
Organism: Amblyomma americanum; assembly: GCA_030143305.2. Classification (NCBI taxonomy): domain Eukaryota; kingdom Metazoa; phylum Arthropoda; class Arachnida; order Ixodida; family Ixodidae; genus Amblyomma; species Amblyomma americanum. The sequence continues at coordinate 2,937 of JARKHS020035127.1, read as the reverse complement.
GTATTTATCACATTGCTATAAGCATAACGTTCGATTTCCCGCTGCTTCAACTTAGATCGTGCTTTTTATTCACTCCGTGCGTTTCTTATGCTGAGGCACTTGAGCTGCTTCTTCAGGATTGACAGTAATAATATACAGCTGATGCTGCCATTTGGATGGACCAGCCGCGATAACTGAGTAAACGTTGCTTTCTGGTGCTTGTCTAAGGATCACGGGATTGAACCCATGCATCATGGACTGCACTTCAATGACGGCGTAAATGCAACAACGCACTTGTGGTAGACACTAAGGAAACAAATATTGTGGAAAAAATATCGGGAACTCGCCTCTGCGACCTCCCTCTTAGCCCGTCTGTCGCAGTGGGACGTTACAACTTACGTAGAAGCAAACAGAACCAAACAGACTAAGTGGTAACGAACGTCTGCTCCTGCCGTTGCTACCTACCAAAGGCTGCACCTGTCGATCAAGAGCGCTTGTGAAATGATGCAGCGGTTTTGAGTACATACGGTAAGCTGCAATGGATGATGGGTATGAGTATTTTATCCTTTTAGGTCACGTTTTAACCCTTTCTGGACGTAATTTCTGTTACAGTGATTAAGTCCTCCGATGGGTCGTGCAATTCAATTGCTTCTGGCCACTTTCGTGACATTTTTTTTCCAAGAGACTCAGCTCATCACGCGATGCGAAAATTTTCAGGGCTTATTTTCCTTTCGGGAGTGTGTTTATTGTTGGATTGCCCCCGTTCGCAGAGCGTTCGCAAAAAAAAAATTCAACAAACGCTTCGCAGGCGGACCTACATTGACTAGAGATGTGATTAATATATGGCCGCACCGAAGTCTAAACTTGGTGGTAATTCATAGTCGAGATATACCTGCTTTTATAATGTGAATTCCGGTATATCGTTGAACATGAGTTCGTGCTGTGAATTCACTGCGTGTTATGCAAGCAAATACAACCATTAAGATGGAAGTACCCTCCGGTAACTAAACATGCCTGAAAATGACAGACTGATGAAGCATACAATTGTTTTTGTTTGGACATGACATGGTACTGGCTTAAGGACACGGCAAAAGAAGATGCATATTTCCTTCACAACGCCATCGGCTTACTGCGTGCAACAGATGTACTCAGGGCGAGAAACTAGGCCCATACGAGTATATGGCGAACTCGTAATATACTGCAGCTTAGAAAACAGCACAAAATATACGGACAGCATGATTATCCTAACGAAGGGCTTGTAATTCAACTCCCGGCGACGGGGTACAAAATATATCCGTTCCAGTGAATCTAGGAGAAACGTAGAATAAGCATGAAATCGCAAAAAAAATTGAAATCGCTTCAACGATACAATTTTTGCACTCGAGAAGCCCATAAAAAGCATGTGAATGTACCAATGTGATGCTTGCACACCATGAAATATGAAATAAGAAAAGGTCATATATATATTAAAACCGTCAACATTTTAGCCCCAGCTGGCTAGTAGAAGACAATTAGTGCAAAGAATATAGCATTCAGTATTCCGCGTTCAGCCCTTGTAAGGCCGCGGCGCCAGGTGTTAGAAGCGTTTACACAGACAAGTGACTTCTGAAATTCTCGACTAAGTGTAGATATAAATCCCACTCGACTTAGAAGTGTACCAGAAAAGATACTAAAACAGTTATTTGCTCCAAGAGTGTGGTCCTGCAGTTATGTATCATCATGCACAGACTGAGGATGGGTGTTACATGACTACTTGGAGTCACCAGAAGCCCGAAATCGATGCAGTCGCGTGTAATCTGCCTTGCCGTTTGCGACGGCAGGATAAGTTTTTTTTCCTAATTATTTTTCTAAGCCACAGATCGATGCCTCTTCCGAGAGAGATAGGGGAATGTCGCGATCATAATGATAGTCGCTCGGGTCCAGCTGGTCTTGAACACCACTCGTGTTGATGTTTTACATGAGGATGAAGAGCTGTTCGGGGAGTGGATTTGTTATGTGAACTTTCCTTTGCGACGGGGCTTTGCCGATTTAACGGCCAAATAACGAATGTTGCGTGCACCAGTTGCAATCTGAAAATATTATCGGTCTCTATAGCCTGAGGAACTCCTATCACCTTTACAAATGGGCCAGAAAAAAAATTTGAAATGTGAATGTGACTCCTGAGGAAATTTGGAATGAATTACCTGCGCTTCCTAACTTTACTTCTCTCGTCGAGTCTTTGTTTCGGAACTAAGCGCACAGTGTGGAGGAAACGCAAACTAACCTAAATTTTTACATTATTTTTATGAAGTTATGTACGTTTGATATTTCTTTGAGCGGCAAGAAAACAGTTGATAGTGTGCGGTGTGTTCTAAGGTGATGGGACAAAGTTTCTATTGTGCATGCACAATTATTCATATTGCTTATTCATTTCCTCCCAGGGGGATATCATTATTGGGGTCCGTAACTTCCTGTTACTTTTTCTTTTATAATAAGGAAGAAAAACGCAGCGATAAGGCTTTCAGCGCACATAGCTTCACCAACTGAAAGTTCTAAGGCACATATGTTATGTGAAAGGTCAATTTGCAAAGAAAGCTATATGTGTAATGAATACCGAAAAATGTCACGTAGGTTGGGTATCAGCTGTCATTTTCCTCATATGTTACAGTTTTTTAATAACTTGCCTCTTTAAAAACACAGCTCTTGGGAAGAAGGCATCTGCCAGCATTCCAGTTGCCTGAATCCTTGCGGTTTACAGAGAAATTTTTTTGAAGATTGACAAAGATAGCAAAAGTTTCTTGCTTATGGCTGCAATGACATTTCAAACCATTAAACACTCTGAATAAGCGCTGTCTTTTAAAGAATGGACATGACCGAGACAATGCTCGAGTGGTATTTGAAGATTTCAAAGGGCGTTAAACTCGACCTCCTGCGTTCAAGACGTGTCAATCTGTTTTACTTACGCCCGCGCTTTAGCGG